>CAUYRT010055761.1:0-65562 GCA_963574885.1 Lepilemur ruficaudatus
ACTTGGGTTGTTTCCATGACCTAGCAATAGTGAATTGTGCTGCCATAAACATTCGGGTGCAGATGTCTTTATCATAGAATGTCTTGTGCTCTTTTGGGTAGATGCCTAATAATGCTACTGCTGGATCGAATGGTAATTCTAGTTTGTGAGATTTTGATGTCAGAAAGAGGGATCCCAGAATAAATAAATCCAACTACAAATCAAAGATGCCTGTTCCCCAAAGTTTTCTAGGTCAAATACACATGAAAACTAACCGCCAGATGTTTAGGCAAGCTGGATGTGGCTTAGACCAGGCCTGAAGAAAACTTATCACTTACTTCTAAGACCAGATCTTTCCACCAGTCAGAAAAGTGTCAGATTATACAGGAGCAGGTCCTGAATGAGCTTATGCTTTTACTTCCTGGGCTCACAAAGGAAGAAGTTTACAGAAACATGTGAATCTCCCTTTAAAACACAGCAACCCTGACTGTTGGCAAGAGTGACACAGTCTGTGTCCTAGAACTGTGGAGAAGCAAGGTAGTGGGGCTGTGAGGTCCTTCTTCTAACCCCATCCATAAGAAGCAGCCTAGTCATTTTTCAGCACATTGTAATTTGTAACTTAATGTACATTATCCTTTTAATAGTCACCCTTTGAGTTATAATGTCATCATCATCATTTTATTGATGAGGAAATTATGGGTCAGAGAGGTTATATGACTTGCCCAAGAATCATCCAGTTTGTAAATAGTCTGCCAAGTGCAAGGTCCTCTGTTACATCTATAGCAGACGTAGATCACTTCTGTGAATCCAATTTTATTTTCCTTTCCATAAAATATTATAATAATATAGTTGTAAAAGCCATTTATAATTACCAAAGGGGAGGTTGGTATTCTGTGTAAGAAAGGGAGTGGAAGTTTTGTAATTTTTTTAGTATTTACGTTATATGTTCCTTGAGGATATTCAGTAAGACACATGAAAGCTATATGAAATTATTAAATACAGCTTCTAAAGCCTGATGCTTACCATTTCTAAAATTTATGCCCTCTCAAATTCTATTAACCCTTCAAAGACTGCATTGAGTTTCAGCCATCCTGAGTCAAGTTTTGGGAAACTTGTGATAAAACATTCAACATTTACATGTGACAAAACCAAGCAAATAAACAAATGTGCTATGCCCACAGAGAATGTGGAAATCACCGATTTAGTCAGTATGGTTTGGACAGCTTTGGATGTCAGAGTTCAAACTTTCAGAGTTTGAATTAACTTCTAGAACACTTGCTTTGGGAGGATAGATAGTACATTTCAGACATTCTTTATGGCCTGTTTGGAAATATCTTTTATTATTTAACTGCTATATTTCACCACCTCAAATATGTGTTCTGTCACTGGAAATATATGGTTTAATAAACTTAAAATGAAAAGTTTGAGTGGAACAATGTAAGAAATAAAAGAGTGTTTTAAAAAAAGCATTCAGACTTTAATAATCTGGGATTTTTTTCCTTAAGTGTCTTTGTTTTTCTAGGATAAACGATTTTAGCATGGGAAAGACTTAACTAATGAAGATGTATTACACAATTTTTATAGTTTATTTGGAAAATTGCTTGTTTCTTTTAATCTTCTCTTCAGAATTTTAGCTGCATCAGGCCTGTGTTATATTCTTCTTCTGAAGTAGTATTAAACCAATTCCTCAAAGTTTCTTTTTTTTAAAAAATTTAAATTGTGACTTATTTTTTAGTCCTATTAGAATTTTAGTCCTATTAGAATTATTTTTTCACAATTTTTATCCTAAATGCTTGTTATATATACAGGCTTTTTTTATTCTGTTTTTCTGTTGACCAGTTGTAAATATTGTTTTTCTATTTATTGAACCGTAGAAAGCTGTCATTTAGTAGTGAAAGTAAAATGGTTTTGCTTTCTTTTTTTTTTAAGACTTCAAATATTTGGTTAGTTTGATTGCCCTAGTCTTAAATTTTAAATGTTTCTTCTTTACTAAAGAATCTTTTATTAAACATAAAAGTTAGTAAAAGACTGGCTAATTAAAAAAGTTTACTTTTCTATAAAAATATTATTATAGTATTAGGCTAATTTTTTTGGGGGGGGATGGGAGTGGCCATGTGTTCTTTAACTGAAGAATTCTAATTTAATTGTAATGTCTTCAAGAGATTTTTATAAAACTTACGTGAGCTGAAATTTCAGTTTTGACAGAAACAAGTGGCTTTTCCATGCTGGTTTACAGGTAGTCTCTGAAGCTTCGTGTGTTAATCTAGATGTAAGATTATGGAGTAAGGCTGTCATTTTATTCTGAGATTATTTTATTTCATTAGTGTAATGACAATTACAATTTTTGTTTTGAAATAAAATATAGAAATATTATAATTGAAAATGAAAGGTACACATTTCTCAGTGCTGGGGCAGTCTTTGGTCTGCCTTCTCTTCTTCCCCTTATTTCTTGGTTTCTAGAGTTGTAGTTGTTTAGGTTAGTGTTCTAGAAGATGGGTTTGAGTTACCCTGTAATTTCTGGTTGTAATGTGGTGTTGCTATGGGGGCCTGCTCGTTCTTACTGGATCTTGCTAACAAATTATGCTTTTTGTGTTGTAAATTTTACAAATTGGTAAAATCAGATGCAGATTTTCTATGAGGGTAATGAGTCTAACTTTCAGGGGCCCTCACTTGAGTGGATGTCCTTCAAGGCCCTGTACCTAATTTTGTTTTATAATTTTGTATTCTTTTCCTTAAAGAGAGCTCCATAGATTGTATAAGCTTCAGGCTTCACCACACGTTGGATCTGCCTTTGGCCAATATGTGAACTCTGAAAACAGGAAGAAAAACGATAACAAAGATACACATTTGATCTTTCAAAATCTTAGTTAAGACATCTAGCAGTGCCATATTTTCTTTCCTGGTGGAAGAAATGGTCTGGATCATTACACTAAGCAGTAGAACTATATATCTAAAACTATTAATAGGTGCATAACTAATAATTTTGAAACCATCAAGAGTGGAGTTTTAGAGACGTGGTCCTTGAGTGAGTTCTGTTATGTAGATATGAGATTTTTGTTGAGGTTCTCTTAGAAAAATAGAGGATGTCAAACACTAGATAAAGTTTTTATGGAGTGTAGACATTTGCTCCTTAATCTGTGTTTTGATTTGTATGTTCTTCTAGCTGTAGTAATAGATGCTAGCTTTAAGTTTCCTCCCATTAGCCACACTTGTATCGACCATAAGAAAATCCTCTAAAATGATGAGAATGCCAATGCATTTTATGTATAATTTGCAGTCCTTTATGGTAGTATGGAAGCACATAAAAGCCCTTGCAAGCTGAAACCATGTGATGTGATCTTAATACTCAATGGAAAAAATTATAATTATTTTGTCACCTTTAAAATTGTCAAAGCGCTGACAACTCTCTTACTGTTGGTTATACATGCAGGGAGATTAAAATGATAATTAATATTTAGTACAGTGTGACTTTGAACATTAGAAACATTGAGAATTAAAATCTTTTTTCTTTGTAAAAAACTTATCACAAGTCATTGGAACAATGCGTGCCTTCTCGTAATATAACTTATGATAGAAAGACAGCATCTTTGCTATCTCCTAGCAAATTTTCATACTCCTTTCTAAGTTTGAATCAACTTCAAATATTTTACCCTTTCTCTTTCACTATTGTGAACTATCTAGTAGAGCTCCTTTAATGTGAAGTATTTTTTACTGGTGTCACTTCCTCTGGGAAACCTTTGTCCTTTCTGTCACAACCACTTTGCTCATTTATGTTGATGAGTTCACCTTTACTAAGTCCCTCTGCCTGCATATCTGGAGTTTCTCAAGTGACAGCAGCGTCCACTTTTCCACGGTCATCTGTTCCTTCTGTAACTTCATTTACGTTCAATTTGAATTTCCCTTCCGGCATTGTCACTTTTTATATCTTCAGTGGACTTTAATCATTGTTGGCTAATTCCTGCTTTTAATGGTCCACTTTTGTAAAATGTCGTGTGAGTTTATCACTGAGAGGCCAGGAGGCAACGTGACTGCATGCTTTGCTGTCTGTGCGTGAACAAATAACAGGTTTTGAAAGAAGCCATTGGTCCCTGGTCACGGTATGCATCTATTATTTACTAGTGACTTGTAGACTGAAGAGCTAGCAGCAAAGTTTGCATGTTGTGCAGTTAGTCACAGTTAACAGACTGTGGTCACTGGAAGTTGAACTGTGCTGTTACAAAACTGGTGGTATTTGACTAAACCATGGTGATTGAAATTTGTACATATAGAATAGCATAAAGTAAGAATTGCCTCTCTTTTTCTCTGACTTCTAAAGCTAGCTTTTACAAAGAAGATTAGCAATCATGATTAAAATAGGATTTAGAGCCGGGCTCTATAGTCCCAGCTACTGGGGAGGCTGAGGTGGGAGGGTTGCTTGAGGCCAGAAGTTCAAGGTTACAGTGAGCTATGTTTCTGCCACTGCACTGTGGCCTTGGTGACAAAGTGAGACCCCATGTTTAAACAAAACAAAGCAAACCCCTCCAAAACAAAAACAAAAACAACACTGAAAACATTAGTTTTAGTTAGTTTGTGTGGGAGCAATGTTGTATTTTGTAACCACATTTACTACTTCATCAAAGACAAATGTGTGATTTTTATGTAGCATTTGAAGGGCAGCACAAAACTGAAATGGATTGTTTTTTTTTCCCCCGCCAGTTTTATGTATGGTGAATTGACTGACAAGAAGACCATTGAGAAAGTCAGGCAGACTTTTGACAACTACGAGTCAAACTGCTTTGAAGTTCTTCTGTATAAGAAAAACAGTAGGTATCTAAACTATCAATAAGATCTGCCAACTTTTTATTAATGCTATATTTTGGTAAGTGGCAGTTGAGTTAAAACGTAGTGAGAATGTAAAATTTTATTGTTCCTTCTCTTGGCAGGGGCAGAGGTTACTGGTGAAATTAGATAATAAAATTAATAAATGATTCTGCTTATGAAAAGTAGCCTTTTGAGGAAATGGAAGAAAAATATGGTGTATTTTAAATGTGACCTTTTTGTATCAGGCAGCAAATTATTTTGTAATTAATACTTATGGTAAATATCTTATAGTTATGTGACAACAACTAAAAATGACAGAGAAATTCATTAACTTCTTGTGGTTAAAGGAAAATGTAGTTGGTAACACTGGGCATGTGCAATAACCTTTCTACGTAAACACAGGTAACAGGTGAATAGGTAGCTACATGAGGTGAATCCTCACCAATATGATACGGCCTTTGCCAGGCTCAGACTGTTTGGTGTGGAAGGCTACTGGAAGTAGTCATTACTTTCAGAACAGGCTATTCACATTTGGAAAATTTGTATTGATTGTTGTGAGCTGTTCTCTAGCATGAGATTTGTGTGTGGTAAACTGTTCATTTATATAATCACACAGTACCTTGTGATATAGACTTTCCATCAGTTTGGAGAAAAAACAAACAAACAAAAGCAAATGAGTACACTCTACGGCTAAGTCGCCTTTCTAATTCATGTTCTTTGCATGGTTACCTACTTTTATCTCTTTTTGCTCCTTTCCCAAATTGTCCTTTCTTTCTTTTTTGAACAGTCACTTCATAAGATGGGTCAGTTTATTTAGTGTTAATGGTACATGATAGCAAAGTCCACTGTTACCTTCAGTGGAAATTGGTGGTCACCAAATTCTTCTAAGTTTGGGAAACATTTTAGCATCAGCAGGAAACGTTTGTTCTATGGTTGGTGCCTATTGGATTTATGGAGCATAATGTATCCTCTCCATTTTCTTCACGCATTTGTTATCTATGGAATATTTGGAATTAAAATTAGATTTCTCTTTTTATTAATAGACTAACAAAGTGATAACTTTGTTATGAGTGACAAAGGCATTGCTTCAGAGTAATGCGCTTGATAATGGGAACATTTGTCTTTGGTGGTTTTACCTAAGGAATGTCTTGTCATCTTACGTTTCATTATAGAATCAAGGCCAAAGAGATATTTCTGTTTGAAGTCATATCTAAATGTCATTTGGCTTGTCACTAAGAAAACAATCCAGTCTCTGTCCTCTACAAGAGAAAAGGCAGGCTGTAGATGCTTTCTGGGTCTTTTTGACCAGGTCCAAATACGTATTGATAATTGGTAGCAGATCCACATACCGATGACTCCTTCATTTTCAAATAGGTTTGCTATTCCTTGAATGACTTAGCTATGTGCCCTGAGTTTAGCAAATAATGTAAGAATATTCCATATTACTTGTAGTACTAAGGTCATTCATTCTGACATTTAAGCAGAATAAACAAACCTGTGCCTGCTTTTAAATCATCAAAGGCAAGTCCACAGTTTCTGAGTTTCTCAAAAATACCTTAGTGGAGTTTCTGTTTTGTTTATGTACTTTAAATCATGTTGGTAATTACTTGAATTTTACATTTCCAAAGGCCTCCTTCCAGGGTGGTTTATATATTTTCTATACCTTATGGCACTGTAGGTTAAAACTTTTGTCTCCTTTCTGTGTATTATGAGTACTGGGTTTTGTTTTGATTTTTTGCTTTAATCATAAGGAGAGGTATTATCTATGTCTTATAATGGAGTTCTATTTAAAAGCAACTTTAAAACAATCTTGTAAGTAGTTAGCTGAAAGCTTTGAACATCAACTAAAAACGTATATTCTTATGACTTATAAAAAATGATAGAAAAATTCACATGTCTGTAGAAAACGGGTTTGGGAAGTCTGAACACCAATCCACCCAGCACGTCCATTAAGTAATTAGGTTAAACACCATTTTGCAAATGGGGGCATTGCGATGTCTGATTCAGTATGCGTCACAATTAAAACATTTCAGTTTGCAGCCTCTGTTCTTTAGGTCCGGTGCTCCAGTGCTGTGATTAGCGTGGGGCTGTTTTTACTGTGGGATGATGATTTTAAAATGGCTCTTTCTGAGTACACGGAGGCAGAACTCTGACAGCCGGGGCTACTCCAAGTAATCAAAGCTCTGGGTTTCCAGCGGCAACAGTCTTCTCTGCCTAACGCTCCTGGGCTCCCTGGCCCCCTGCACCCCAAATCCAGAATATGAAGGCTATTTCAACAGCTACTTGGCAGATACTCAGCCTACTTGGGAAGTCTGAGCCTGTGGCTTGGAAAGTTGAAAAAAATCTACCTCGCTATCTAAAGCAGTTTTAAAGACAGCTCTGACTCCATGCCAGAATTCGAAAAGTTGCTGTTTCTCAGGAAGGCATGACATGTAACATCATCTCTTTCTGCTGAGATTTCTAACAGAGTTTGGAAAACCACTTATTTTTAATGCCCCTTTCTCCTTGTTTATGACCCCTCTGCCTCAAGCTCACTGTGTTGGAACAGCCATAGGCGATGTGTCTGCTGGCGTCTGGGTCTGGCGATTTGTAAAACTGTGCACATCACTCACAGTTCCTGGACACGCTGTGTGAAATAAGAAAACAGAAACCCAAGAACAGCCTCTCTGGGAGATGATGTGATTGTTTTTGAAGTCCCTGTCTCATCCTGCAATCATTTTGGAAAGGGCTGTGTCCTTCCACAGGCCCCCTGGGGTTGCCAAAAACCCTGGTTGTCAGAATTAAAGTATTTCCATAGACATCTCCTCTCTCTAATTCTCTGGCTTTTTGAGCCCGGTAGTTAAGTCACCTCATCTTGTCTAAACGGCATAGTCCCCTTGATGGTAACATTAGGCAATTTTTTTTTTTTTTTTTTTTTTTTTTGGCCACAGGTATGGGGTTGGTTCTTATTTGGTTTTCATTGGAAACCACTAAGAGGCTATCAACTCTCACTGACAGATTAGTAATAACTGTACATTTCACTCCTCAAATTCTAAACCTTCTAAAAATCTTTCTGTCTTAAGGTAGAATATTTGGTGGGGCTTTATTGCACTGTGGCTTGGATAAAATATGATGGAAAATGTGTCTTTTTGATTCTAATGGAACATTCCTTCAGTGTTTTATCACTTAATGGATAATTACTCCTTCAAAGGCATTTCTTGTGCCTTCACGTATTTATTATTTGGCATGTACCAGTTCCTGATTTGTCCGAATCATAAGCCTTGAATGCCTATGATTTGTTCCTGAGAGTCTACAGTAGCTTCCTTTGAAGAACGTGGTGACAGAGTCCAGCTTCACGCTTTGAGCGGGAGAGGTAGGAAGCTGTGGCTCATGGAGACACCTGCGACTTTCAAGGGTTGAGGACATGTCTTTTTTTTTTAGTTTTTTTTTATTTCAGCACATTATGGGGGTACAAATTTTATCAAAAAGCCCCAAGACATGTCTTTCTTTTAATTTTATTTTTTTAAGGTTGCCTTAAAAGTTTCATGTCGAACTCCGTGTACATCAGGCGTTGAGTGTTGCCGATACCCTCTCTCTCTGATGTGGGGGTGCAGTCAAAGCCACAGAGCGATCATGTATGTCTGTCTGACCAATGAGAAAGCCTTGGGACAGAAACAGCATTTTGGATGTTCTTTTAAGAGGAATACTTATCCGAGCATCAGGCATGGCTGTTGCAGTTAATTGGAAACACTTGTCAAAGTGACAAGAAGAAAGAGGCGTGCAGGAGTGCTCACACTAGTTGTGACTATCAAAAGGAAGTTGGGGAGAGCAGCGGTGGGTTAGGGACCCAGACCTATAGGTGATGCTGGCATTGCTTAAGTAGCAAGACTGCCTTTTTGTGTTGCTTCGTTGTGTAATGACACCCTGTGCTTTACTTTAGAATTTTGATATTGCGGGTTGAAAAATATGCTTATTAAATTTGAACAACTGATAGTTGTTACAAAAATAAAACTTTTAAAATTCTTTGTAGCAATTAAAATACTGTTTTGGTGCTGATTCGTGGCACAGCAGGTGGCAGCTGAAGCAAGAGAGAGGGCAGGAGACCAAACCATTGCTGTGGCCCTGACACACCCTATTGTCCTTTCTCTCTCTCTCTTTCTCTCTGTTACAGGAACTCCTGTTTGGTTTTACATGCAAATTGCACCAATAAGAAATGAACATGAAAAGGTGGTCTTGTTCCTGTGCACTTTCAAGGATATTACATTGTTCAAACAGCCAATAGAGGATGATTCAACAAAAGGTAATTTTCAGAAGAATTACTATAATTAAGAATTAGGCTGTCACTAAAAGACCTTCTTACTATTTTAGCAAATTCCACTGGTCAAACCAGAAAACAGAATTCTACTATGTGGCACTTCTCTTACTTCATGTTCATACTGGTAACTGATATTCAGCCATATCATTTGAGCAGAAATAGCATGGCTATCCAAAGTTGAAATAATGGTTGGTTAATTTAAATTATAACAAAAGGAATTGTGATAAGACATAAGGAAGAAATTTTATAGAGCATTATTAATTTGGAATCAATATAATCAAAGTTTCAATACTCTGTACCATGCATGGTGAGCTTTAGAACCAAAATAATGTAACAGTCTGTGGGATGGTTTGGAAGTCAGACTAAAGCTCGGTTGATTAGTTGATTGAATTTTATGAAATTGATGAAAGTTTTATTAGTTGACTTTTTCAGGTTACTTTTCAGCTTTTATTTATTCAGTTTTATATTCTTAATGGGTAGATGTTGTTAGGTTATGTAAACAATAATTTTGTCATCAAGAGAGTGGCTGGAAAATGCAAACTTCCTGACTCGAGTCTTTTTGATTATAATGTTTAGAGAGGCTGCTATAGGCACCAGTAGTCAGTGGCATGTGCTTTCACCTCTTTTTCTATGTAATTTATTCTTTCTAATTATGTTTAAATTAGAAATTGGTGTCACATAAATGAAGAATTTCAAATACCCTTAGTTTTTATGAAATGTTATTTTAAATCTCTTAGGAAACTAAAAATGAAATGTCTTCCTTTTTGAACTTGGCAAACATTGCCCTTTCATACTTCTTTTTAAAAAGCTGGCATAGAAGCTTTAATCTTTCCAACTGTAATCATAATTATGGAAAAAAAATCACATTAGGTTTATTCTTTGCATACGAATTCATATATATATAATACTGTATCTGCTCAGTTTCTGGTTAGCATCAAATTGCAAGAGAAGAAATTTTACAATGTGCAGACCACTCAAAGTATAATATAGGACAATACATTTTTGCCTGGAAGATTGAATAAAGTATTCAATTTTGGACCCATACTACCTGTTCCTCTCTGCCTTTACACATAGACCCAGTGCCTGGGAAATTTAAGATAAGTATAAATATTATTTAAAAAATAGAATAGTCTTCTAATAGTATTTAGATTTAATGTTCATTTGTTTGTTTTTAAATTCACAATGCTCCATCCAACAGCTGAAGGATACATATTCTTCTCAACCTCACATGGAGTGAAACATTCATAAGACAGACCACATTCTGGGCCATAAAACATATTTTAACAAATTTAAAAGAATAGAAATTTTAAAAAGTATGTTTTCAGACCACAGTGGAATTAAACTAGAAATCAGTAACAGAAAGATATCTTGAAAATTCCCAAATAATTAAAAATTAAATAGCACTTCAAAAATAACCCACAGGTTGAAGAAGAAGCCTTAAGATAAGTTAGAAAAATATTCTAGACTCAATAACAATTAAATACAATTTATAAAATTTGTGAGATGCAGCAAAAGCAGTGCTTAGAGGGAAATATGTAACATTAAATGCGTGTATTAGAAAAGAAGAAAGATATAAAATCAATAACCTAAGATTCTACCTCAGGAAACTAGACAAAGAAGAACAATTTAAACCAAAGCAAACTGAAGACAAGAAATAATAAACTTCAGAGCAGAAATCAATGAAATAGAAAATAGGACAACATAAGTGAAAAATCACCAAACCCAAAGCTGGTTCTTTGAAAAGATCATCCAAGTTAATAATCCTCTAGCCAGGCTAACCAAGAACAAAAGAAGAAGATACAAATTAACAATATCAGAAATGAAAGAAAGGCCATCACTACTCATCTTATGGACGTTACAGCATAGTAAAGGACTACTATGAACAACTGTATAGCAGCCACCATTGATAACTTGGATGAAATGGATCAATTTCTTGAAAGACTCAAACTACCAAAACTCACAAAAGGAGAACTAGGTAACCTCAATTGCCCTATATGTATTTTTTAAAAAAAATAACCAATAATAATCTTTCCAAACCAAGAAAACACCAGGTGCAAATGGTTTTTGGTAAATTCTATCAAACATTTAAGGAAGAAATAGTACCAGTTCTCCATGTCTTTTCCAGAAAATAGAAGCAGAGGTAACTCTCCTAACTCATTCTATGAGGCCAGCACTACCCTTATACCAAAACCAGAAAAAGCTGCTATAAGAAAGAAAAAACACAGACCAATATTTTTCGTGGATATAGATGTAAAAATCCTCAACAAAAATTGAATCCAACAGTGTCTAAAAAGAATTACACATGACAAGCAAGTGGGATTTATCCCACGTATGCAAGGCTAGTTCAGTATTCAACAACCAATTGCCATAATCCACCATATCAACAGGCTAATGAAGAAAAATCGTGATTATATCAGTTGGCATTGAAAAAGAACTTGCTGAAATCCAGCACCCATTCATAATAAAAACTCTCAGCAAAGTAGGAATAGAAGGGAACTTCTTTAGTTTGATAAGGAACATAAGGAACATCTATTAAAAAATACCCCTATAGCTAACAGTGGACTATATCTTAAAGTGGCATTTTAAATAAAAGATAAATGACTAGCATATGATTGGTAATCTAACATATTCTTCAAATGAATTTTTCTTGCCTTCACAATGATTGATAAAAAGCTTTTGTATCACAGTCTTTTCTTCTCAAAAATAATATATATATAAAAATTTGTATTTGTATGTGTATTAGATGAATATTGTTTTCTCTCATTTACTTTAAATGATTTCATGGCACAGCTTAAGTTGGCCAAGAAAAGTACAGTACTTTCTCATAGTTTTGACCTGCTGAACCTTAATGGTGGTGTCGGTAACTACATATCTATTTATGGTAACTGAAAGTTGGCAGCATTTTACCATGAGATTGGGGAAAGGGTGCAGATATTGAAGGGTTGACTTTCATTTCTGAGTTGATGTCTCTTCATTCATCTACATCCCCATGTCAGATCACAGTCCTTTGTAAAGCACAGTCTCTTTTAAATGAATAATTCATTTAAACAAAATGATATTTGAATAAGCTCCAGAGAACTCAGACCGCTTGAGTTTTGAACTTTGGGTTTGATAGACATGGAAATTAGAATTTATAGAGGAAATCACACCCCACTGTGAAAAGCATTAGAGAAAAATCTCTATTTCCAGTGCCAGAATTTGTAGAAGAACTTATTTTAAATAGACTTATTTTGAGACTCCCCCACACTTTCCAAATACATAACAGATTACTGAAAAGTATGCATAATATAACTATGAATGGTGTATATATGAGCTACTTTCTATTATTCATGTGAGCTATAAATTTAATATGAAAAATTCAATAGAAATAAAATATTTATGCCATCAAGTCATCATGCTACTATCTCTATGAAACTAGCAGTATAGGAAAGAATGTTTTAAAACATTGGCACAAGAATATGTCTTTTAACTTTTTAAGTCAAATTGAAGGAACCATGGAACTTTTTTGGGAAATAACATGAGATTTCATAATATCAAAATGATTTGGGTTTAGAGCATTGAACTTGGAGACAGTAGACTTGCTTTTGATTCAGCCTTGGGTGCTGGAGTTACTTAACATGAGCCTTTTTGGGACTCTTATAGGAATATTTTATTCTCTTCTTACATTTTTCTATTTATTTTCCCAACCAAAAATGCTGATTGATGGTGCAGGTACTATACTAGGTCCTAGAGATACAAGTCCCTTTTCTCACTTTCTCCTGGGTAGACAAAGAAATACATAATGGAAGCTTTCTTGATCGCTCCTATTTTCTCAGTGAAACAGGAAACATGGTTATCAACTGAGAGTAAGGATGATGAAGGCTGCGAGGAGGTGTTGAAGGTGAGAGGAGAGTGGAGTAGCTATGAACTGGTTACCTAAGAGTGTGGAGTAGTGATTGGACAAGGGAAAGATAGCAAGGTTGCTGGGCAGCACCAAGGTCTGCTTGAGGCCAGTGGTCATGAATCTCACTAGTATCTATGAGCATGAGTCTGTTGGCCACCTGTGTTTAGTCAAACGTGTAGATGCAGAAGTAGGTGAAAGGCTGGGTTTATCCAAAGTTGGAATTTTGTCAGTTGAGTAAGATGAGAAGAATCAGGGAATTCAAGTGTCAAGGAGTTGAGGATGGTTGCAAGGGAATTGGTTGAGGGTGTTTGCAAAATTTTGGAGAAATACTTAGGTGATAAAAGTTCTGTTAGCTGTACGTAACCTTACCATTTGTACCCCCATAATATGCTGCAATAAAAAAAATGATTAAAAAAAATAAAAAAAATATATTAAAAAAAAAGTTCTGTTAGCATATAGAAAATAGTGTTTTAGCATTCAGAACAGACAAGAGAATCTACACACTGCAAAACCAGAAGGTAGTTCTGGAGCAAGGACTTTTTACTTTCTTAACATCAGGAGGTGCCAGTGATTGGAGAAAGGGTTCAACTCCTTTGAGAATTTGCCAAAATTGGCTGGATTTGATATCAATTTCTTTTTCCTGTATAGGTATTTTGACCAGAAATTTAGACATATGGTTGAAAGTCTTGAATAAAGTGACTAATTCTGAATTTTATTTCTGAATCATATCTGGGATGGTAACTGTAACATGTGATGGCAGCCAACCAATTTGAGTGCAACTCTTCTTCAGGATGAATCCTGTGATCACTGAAATTTTACTCTGAATTGATGTTTTTGCCTTTAAACTGAATGACACTGGGTGATGTCCACAGTACCTTTGAGTTATACCATAGTGGATGGTAGCAAAAACCATTGAAGAGGAGGGAAACCAGTTTTGATGGAGTAGTTAGTATATGCCAAGAACTTTCTTGCTCATTTCTGTAATTCTGAAAATCAGTATTATTTTCTCCATTTTACTGTTGAAGATCCTGATACTCAGTGTCTGATTCCAAATCCCAATTTCTGTCTCTTGCACCATGCCGCCTCATTCTTTCTAGTGGAAGCTTATCGTTGGGGTTTAAACACTTTAATCCCTGGCTCTTTTTCCCTCCCTACAAAAACTAATCACAGGTTGAAAATGCTCTCATTCTGACAGAATTATACTGTCTTGAACCAAAAAACTTAACTGATGATAATTTAAGGGGGTAAAATGATTTTTGTTTTTTTTGGTTACTTTTTGTTCCTGGTATTGAGGTCTTGGAATTCTTGTTCAGATAATCAGTCCCAGTCAATGGTACCTGGTACCTTATTTATAATAATACAAAGGGAAAAAATTACAGCCAAGAAATCCATTTTGTTGATTATCCGTATGTGTTCTAAAATAGATGGCCCAAATTTCTGCCCATTTATATTGTACAGTATTTTCAAGCAGACTCCAAAACTGCCAAGATAATTACAGTGTGAAATATCCTGTGCCAAATAGTTATGGAACCTTCTTGCCAATAATTGAGATGGAAAAACTCCTGCAGAATAAAAAATAACAGTCAAAATAGCAACTTTCTCCTTGTAGAAGCAAATGGTTTTCTTTAGAGAGGAAACAACAGATGAAATATGAGTAATTATACCATGTAGTCTCTTTGGCCAAGAGTATAATTGTTTACCTAAGCTTTTTTCTTATACATTAGAATCTTATGTTGCATCCTAGTAGATTGATTTAACTGCCTCTGTGACTTCCTTTTATTTTTAAGATTAAGCAGTCCATGACAAAGAGGTTAATTGCAACCCAATAGAGCTAAACTAATGTTTTATTAAGAAGGAGTTGGCATCTTGAGCTTTTAGGAGAACAAATGTTCTCATAATGCCATGAACAACTTACAGAGCAAGGATTAGGCTCTTCTTATTCAGCTGTCTGTTCACATTACCCTATATCGACCACATCTGAGTAACATCAGCGAACTTTGCTGAATAATCAGTCACACCAGTTAGGCCTCTGTAAAGGTGAGATCAGTAAATGTATCGCTGGGAAAAGTTAGAACTGCTGATGCATCTTTTTTCTCTGACCTAGACAGTGTGGCTGCTCAACTTTTTCAAAGTTTGTACAGTAAGGGTTGGTGAGAGATCAAATGAACTGATTCAGCTAATAACACAGGCGTGTTCAAGAGCACAAAGGGATCAGCATTAGGAAATTCAATGTGGCATTATTAGTGATACTGAGAATCTAGAAACTTCTTCAGTGTGCATGAGTGGAACATACACGTGATCAGGAAAGAGCAAATTCTTAATTCTGTGAGATGACAGACATGCAAGCAAGAACCAGGAGCCGTAGTGGTTCAGTCTGGAGGTGGAGGGGAGAGAAGGGAAGTTGAAGGATGTTGTGTTTCTTATGGTGTCTGTTTTTGTTCAACAAAGAATTTGGCAGGGTTATGTGCTGAGAGTAAGGGGAACAGGATTAGTATGAGTGTCTTGAGAAAAATGCTGTGTGGAATGAGGGACTGCAAGAAAGCCCTAACCAGAGACAAATAAAAAGATTCCTAAGCAGCTCAGGGAGCTCATCTTTGAGTGCTCTCTTTGATTTAAATGTGAAATAAAACAGTCCTTGGCTTTGCAAATGGTTCTCCATCTTTTAGGGCATTTTAATTGCAAAACTCATAAATGATGTCTCAATTTTACACCTGCCTTTGGCTTTGATTTCTCTAGGAAGAAAGAATCCTTTCCAAGTCTTTTCTCCTAAATCTCTCTCTTCCAGTCTGTCTGAGTCAGTTCAACATTTGCCACCACCTTTCTTTTTCTGATAGAAGTTTCCCAGTTCCCTTTCTGAAGGCGGAATTATAGTTCTCAGCGTTTCCAGGGCTCCCTCTCCAACCTCCTCTACACCCCCTTCCCACCTTCTCCAGCCCAACGCCCTTTGTCCACACTGTGCGTTATGCTAACACCTGCTGTGAGCTGAGTGTACTCCCTTCTTTATATTTTAATTTTTTAAATTTATATATAATGGAGATGCTGTGTTAATTCCTGTTTAAATTTTTAACTCATTTCCTCATTCATTCATTCACTCATTCATTCAAGAAAAACAGATCTAGTGCCCATTATGTGCCAGCCATGGTATTAGACAGCTGGGGTTAGAAAGAATAAGATCTGTCACCCAAAAGTCGTGTCATGCAGTAAATTCCCTTTTCATCTGTGTTTAAGGGTAGTCTTATAAAACATACTGATCAAAAACATTTTTAGGATGATAAATTCATATTATATTTTTCTTTCAGTTTCTTTCTGTTGTTTAATCAATGATAGTCCTATTTTTACTCATAGAGAAAAAAGTATGTGTTTTATTTTCGCTGTTTTAAATTTTTTTTTCCTTTAGGAAACTAAAATAAGGTAAAGTAAAGGGATGAAATATTCCTTGATTATACTGAATTCATATGTAAAATAAGATACCCAAATACACAAACATTTGGACAAGCTTCTGTTTGGTATTTAAATTAGGAATTATTGCTTCCTCATTAAGAAATAGTAATATGTGCTCATGATGCTTCAAATAGAAAACCAGAGGGTGACAATAAGCTTTCAATGTCATATTTCTCCTTCTCACACACTTACTTCCCTGTATGATACTATGAAATAGGAGAACACATGCCAGTTGTTGATTTTGTATTCTTTTGTATATCATTAATTTTATTCCTTCAATATCTCCTTTAATTTTTTCAAAATATTTTCTGAGTAAACCTTTTTGTACACAGGGAATGAAAATGGGCTTACTTTTTAGTCCAGCTGGGATGTATGAAAGGGTACATTACCTATTTTAGAAATATGAACCTTTGGTAAGTAAAAGATTGACTTGGAAGTTTCTAGAAATAGTCAAGGCAATTATATTCCATTGATATAAGATGAGGAAATTATCACCAGGGAAAATGTTAATATAACTATGGCTAATATAGTTACTGTCATCTGAAGAAATCCTCACCACTTTTACCCAACAAAGCAAAACCAAACCAAAAACCAGTGATGATGATGGAACAAAATGGGGTTTATTATTAAATCTGATTTTTGAACTTACAAATAAAATTTATTTCTTTATTTCATCATGGCCTATTTTATGCCAGGCCCTATACCAAGTGCAGAGAATGGAGAGATGAGAACTAGAGTGACTAATGTGTTAATCAACAATTGCATTAGTGCTGTTAGTGCCGTGCGAGGAACGTACCCCATGGTGGAATGTACAGAGATGCGCACCTCTCTTTTCTGGGTGGATCAAACAAGCTCACAGAAAATAGTAATGCTCTAAATGAGTCTGAAGGTACTGGTAAGTGTTAGCCAGAGAGATGAGGGAGGGAAAAGACATTCCAGGCAGGCAGAATGATTATAACATGAAAATATGAACCATCGTAGGAATTCATACAATGAATTCCTAGTAGATTTAATTTCAGTTTTGAATTTATTCTTCATTTAATTTGCTAATGATTTTAATAAGTCTGGAATATAGAGCATATATAAGAAAGTGGTAGGAGATGGATGCAGAGGAAATCTGTGGGGTCAGAAACTAAACAACCTGTATACAGTGTTATCCTGGAGGCCTCCAGGTTGCTGTTAAAGGTTTGTAATAGGGGCAAGGCATGGTCGGATTTGTGCTTTAGAAAGAACTTTGCGAGGAATGTGGGATGTAGTCTTTAGGATGCTGCCACCTACTTCATGCAAAAGATGATATATTATCTGACACAATAGGGATACAGAGAAGAGGTTCAATTTGAGAGAGATTTATTGATATGTTATAACCTTTAAGGCTTAGAAGTGATTGAGTGTGTGTGTGTGTGTGTGTGTGTGTGTGTGTGTGAGCTTGTGTGTAGGTAATAGTGAGAGGAGGCTGATGAATTTCAAGTTTCTGATTTAGGCAATTAGAACTATCACAGGGCTATTTTACCAAGATCAGCATGAATAATGCAGGGTTGGGGATGAGAGAAGTTGATGATGAGATTAATTTTGGACATGTTGACTGTTATTAATAGACGCCTATAGAACATCTTAGTAAGAGGTGGCCAGTGGCTAATTAGACACACAGGTCTGGAGCTCAGAAGAAAAGTCTAAGGTGGTCAAAGAGATTGCATATTGGCTTTTTACATTGATGTTGAGGTTTTAGAGAGTTGGTGGCATATCTGGTGCCCCTTGTTTCTCCAGCACATTGCACAGGGTAAGCCTCAGGGTTGCATACAATTCCCAAAACTCCACTCTTTTTTTTGTTCTAGTTACTAGGATGAGGTCCATTAATGAAGAAGAAATAAGGACTTTCTATCAATTGATACCAGTTTACTTTTTTCTAATACAATTATTGAATACAGAGAGGGAGCTGAGTTGGTGGGACAATACAAAGCTTAAATGAAATCAGAATTAACCTGAAGAATACTAAAATATGGTGTCATATGCATTGTATGTTTTGATGAATAGTAATAGGCTGGTGTATGCCCAGGATTTCTTCCTTCATATTTTGTCTTCCCTAATGGCTATGAGAGTCATTCCTTGGACCATAAGGGGTTTTTCCTTTTAAAGAGTTGTTTGGTAAATACTCTAGTGAAAGGTAATACTGCAAAAATTATCAAAGAGTTTTAATAAAATCTTTAATGTATCAGAGCTTTTCAGATACCTAGAGGAAGGATAATTGAGACAGGATCAGAGTGTGATGGTTTTGTTCTATTTGTTCATATCTCATTAACAGTTCCTTGAAATTAATGATTTTAATAATGGCACTTTGAGGCCCCAGAAGAAATTTGTTTCCCATTAAATTCACATTTCCTTCTCCCAGAAGTTACTGTTCCCTCAGAAAGCATTGTTAAGATTCTAGATATTCCAAAAATAATTTTTAGGTATCACTGCAGTTTTTAATAGGCAAGAAATAACATTTTGCTCTGTTTCAAGGAAGGTGGAAGTATGTGATATAAATCATGTGAGATTTATTGATATTTGTATTTATTCTCTTATGTGTATACATTTACAAACAAATACATAGTAGGACTATTTTTATTAGGGTAATACTAGCTGCTGTGACAAATAAACCCCAACTTTTAGTGGCTTAACATAATAGAAGCATATTTCTTGCTCATATAACAGTCCAAGGCAAATGATCCTGGCTGGCATATGGCATTTTTCCACACAGTGATTCCGTGACTTTGCTATCCCCTAGGGCCCTGTTGTTATTTTCACCCAGCTGGTAGAAGGAAAGAGAAAGTATGGAGAAGTCAGACTTGCTTCTTAAGTTGAGGTATAGAAGTGACACACATCACTTCTGCTTATATTCCATTGGTGAGAACTGGGACATGGACCGCACCTAGAGGCAAGGAATGATGGGAAATGTATTTCTGGCTGGGCCGATGTTTCCTATTAACAAACTCACACACTGCGAAGAGCAGCACAGAATTTTTTGGACAGGCAGTTGGCTTGACTATGGGGACTATGTAAAAGACATGAGCAAAACAAAAAGCTCACACATAAATATTGCTCATTATTTTATAGCCACACTCCAACTATATGATGATGTCTATGTTGACAGAAAATGCTTTAAGTTGATACTTTGTGTTCATTCTAGATATTATATGGTTGCTAAGATCCTTTGAATATTAGCAAGATTGTTGTATTCCTTATTCATTATGTATGAAAAACTGAGACTTTCTTTCCTTATTTTTAAGGTTGGACAAAATTTGCCCGATTAACGAGGGCTTTGACAAATAGCCGAAGTGTTTTGCAGCAGCTCACGCCAATGAATAAAACAGAGGTGGTCCACAAACATTCAAGATTAGCTGAAGTAAGTGTGGGACTAACTTTGCTTCCCAGGATGGTGGTGGTAATATTTTTTTATCCAGAAATGATTCAATATAGATATTTCTGGCTATAATTTTACAAACCCTTAGCTGATAATTTATTTTTCCCTTGTAGAAATATATTTATTAGAGATCTCAAGTATTTATTTTTATTCTCTCCAACTTTTAAAATGGGAATGTAGTTCATGACATCCCAGGTGATGTCTGCAGAGGATGAGGTTTCCTTTGAACAAATGAGATGGAGAGTTCATTCATTCCTTCATTTTTGTATGTGGCAGACTACTTACTGAGGGTTTACTCTGTGCTTCACGCTCTGCAAAAGATGTAAAGATGAATAAGAAATGGGTCCCGTCAGCAGCAGACACTGATCATAGGATGTGAAAATACTATGACAGGGTGCCGTGGGAACCCATGCCGGAGCATTTGCCGAGACTTGGGGCCATAGGGAAGGCTACTTGAGTGAGGCAATTCCTGGGCTGAGTGAACCTGGAAGGAAAAATATTAAGAGTTAGGCAGGTAAAGAAGGGATGGAGGTCATTCCTATCAGGGAGGCCAGCATGTGCAAAGGCTCAGAAATGAGATAGTGTGGTGACTTTGAGTATGAATTCAGTATGGTTGAATTCATGTGGGGAGGGAACTGGTAGTTGGCATAGATGCTGGTGGTTGGTGTCTCATGTGCCAGGGATTGACATGATCACACTTGAGCCTTAGAAAAAAACCTCTCAAAGGGACATTGGTCCTAATTGGTTTTTTTATAATCTTGTGTTTTTATGGTATGAATTGGAAATATTATTCTAAGAAGAGGTCCACAGGTTTTACCAGATTGCCCAAGGGATCCAAGGCACAAAATGATTAAGAACCCTTGCTTGAACTAGTGGCTTTGTGGAGAATGGGAAGGGAGGGAAACCAGGCAAGAAGTCCTTGTAATAATTTAGCTAGAATGACCAGGGCCTTAGGCAAGGTAGTGGGAGCAGAGATGGGCAAATTGCAGACACATCAAGATTGAAGTCAACACACTTGTTGGTAGATTAGAATGGACTGTGAAACAAGAGGATGAGATGAGGACAACTCTATGTTTTTGGTTTAGACAACTGGGTAGATGGTGCTGTTGCTTAAGAAAATGGCAAATACAAGAGGAGGAAGGGAAGGTTTGGGGACCATGATAATGCGTTTGGTTTTACACGTATTATGTTTGAAGAGCCTGATCGGAAATCCTAGTGGAGATGCCTAAAAGGCGTTGGGATTTATGGGTCAGGCACTGAGGAGGGATATTTGGGTTTGAGTTGTAAACTTCAGTGTCACCCTCGTAGATATGGCTGTTAAAGTCGTAAGACTAGATGATGTTACCCTGAGACCAAAGAGAAAAGGAATGAGGACAGAACTTTGAAGCAGCCAAAAGCTTTATTGTTCACATCCTCTGTAATCATCATTTGTATTACTGGTATGAAAGATGCCAAAAAGCCAATTAAGCTACCAAAATTGTACTGAGCACTTGGTGGGCACTCACAGAAATATTCTGAGATAACTTACCAAAAAAGAGAAAGATA
This sequence comes from Lepilemur ruficaudatus, assembly GCA_963574885.1. Lineage (NCBI taxonomy): Eukaryota > Metazoa > Chordata > Mammalia > Primates > Lepilemuridae > Lepilemur > Lepilemur ruficaudatus. The sequence goes on from CAUYRT010055761.1 coordinate 21,343, forward strand.
ACATCAGATCCATATGTTCATCAATTTGCTCTGCTGGAGAAAAGTAAGTTGAAGCACTCCAGAGTAACTTTCCCAACTACTTGTAAACATTAAATCTGGTTTGGAAAGGATTAGGGAATAAAGCACATTCCCTGAATCTGGAGAACTCCGGAGTTTTTCTTAAGCCCATAGCTATCAAAGAGACTTGTTAGAGTTTTCTGCTCTAAATAGCACTGTTAGCTTGAGGAAAGATTACTACTTTGATGTACAGACATGTCTTAAAACACTAAATGAAGACATTAACATTGTTAAATATTAACTAATAATAATCACCATATTTTAAAATATGGTGATTAAATGATATGCAACTAGCATTAAGATTTTAAGTAGGCTGTTAGATAAAACTTCGTTTTTCAATGATGTTTATTAAGTACTACTTGATTTTGGAGCTGTTTTCTCTTCTGCCTTGAATTGTCCATTTCTAGATTCCACACAAATCAAGCTGAAGTGTAGGAGCTTGTTTCTGTGACTATTGACTTTTATAGTCATGATTCCTTTTGGGCCTTAGCTACACCTTATTCAGAGTTTTTCTTCTCTCTGCTACACGACAGTGCAAGATCAAGAGGCAGGGGGCCAGAGAGAGGAAAATCCTCTCTCTTAGGTGCCCCAAATCACTCAAGATTGTTTTTTCTCTGTATCAAGGGGAATATTTCTCTACCCTTGACGTTTCATCATTTTTATTTTTATGAAACTTGTATTCCTGTTTCTTCTCATCTGATTTTTTATTTGCTTTGCTTTGTGATTATTGCTAGTTTCTTTATCAGTCATCTCTAATTCATAAACTTGATTCTGATACAAAACTGCTTTCTATCAAGTCTTAGGCTCGCTTTCAGAGAGCATGCGGAAATAACAAGGTTTTCAACAGAGATTTAGACTGCATACGTGCAGTATATGCTCTTATATCTACAGACAGACCCAAAAGAAACACCAAGCACAAGAATATTGTTTTTCCACTTTTACTCAAAAGCTCATATATTAATAATTAGCTCAACTCAGGTATCTGGTGTTGCTGTGGAATTTGAGGCTCTTTCACTGTTTCCAAGACACATAAATTTGATCTCAATTCCGGATCCCCTAAATTTAGAGCTGATCCCTCAGATTTGGACCTGATCCCCAGCATCAAAGATTCCAGTCTTCATGTAGGCAGTTAATTAATTTTCCACATGCGTTGACATCCTGCTGATTGCCTGCAGCTTGCTTGCTTTTATGCCGAGTGGAGATAAATACACGCACCACCGCCACGTCAGTCAGTGGGCCTGACCTCCTTAGAGTCAGTGCTCTCAGATCTTCAGAGAGGAAGAATGCATCTGTGTTGGTACAAAAATACATCAGAAAATGTGATTTCATCCTCTCTCCACCTAAGGCTTATTGCTTATGAAAGTGCAAATGAAATAACAATGAAAGGGAAGACTAGTTACTCGCTGCTGTATAAAAGAGCCCAGTGAGAGAGCTAAGATTAAAGTAGTGCTTTGCATATGGGAAAGATCAAAGCCCAAGCAATTGTGCACCTTTTTTTGTTTTTGTTGCCATCTTCTTCCTTCTCCTTCTTTCTCTCATTGGGCACTTTTGATGCAAGTCACTGTCTGAAGACTTGGGTCCTGAATGTCTAAAGAGATATATGACAAGGATCTTACCTTGGGCTGTACATTGTAATCACTTGGAGAGGTTTGAAAATAGAGATTCTCTGACATCCAGAGACCAATTTTATCATTTTCTGGGGTGGAGTCTAGATACAAGTACATCGTATGTCTTAAAACATCTCCAGGTGATTCTAATGTGTAGCCTGATATAAGAAGTTATGAACTCAGGCGTAACCCCATTCTATCTCTAGAGGAGAAAACTTACAGTATTCCAGGGCACTGAGCAGGGCCAACCTATCCCTTAGCTAACACAGTAGGCATGGTGTCGAAGGCCCACAACACTTTTAGGGGCCCACAGCATGCTTCAGTTCCCATTAACAACAGGAGAAAATAATGAACTTTCAGGTAAAAACAAAAGTTGAATGTGTGATATTAATATATTCATCTTTGTAGCAATGCTGTTATAAAATATAATTTTTATTTACTTTTTAATAGGCAGATGGGGTCCAGGAAGGCAAACAGGCTTAGGACCCATGCAGGTGATAGTGTACCTTGGCACTGAGTTTGTTCTTATTTCCCAAGTCTGATTTCTTTGTGCTTATTCTATAGAGTGTGCGGATAGAGATAGAAAAATACTAACATTGAATATGAAGGAAATTTTCATGTTAACACAGTGAAATTGGAACTGATAGGCCAGTGGTTGAAAGGTGAAAGAAAAGCCATGATTATGTACAATTCTGTTTATATAATAGTCATTCCAATGTAAGGTTTACATTCCTAATGGGATAATTTGCTACTAAGCAATTTAAGACTTATAGGAAAAATATGTCTGGGGCTCTGATAATGTGGGTAAATACATAAAATATCTTTAAAAATAGTTCTTACAATCCCCCAAATAAAAGTAATAATTTTAACACATAACTAAAGAGAATACCAGTGATGTTTTTCATGTTGTAAGTAGTAATAACAGATATTATATTCTTAGTTTTCAGATATATAACTTCTACATAGGAGAGAAACTTCATGATACTCTCTCAAGTTTCAAAAGATGCTAGGGTATTTGTTTTGCTTTGTGGCATATAACTCATAGAGTTACATACTAGCAAGTATTTTTGTTTTTGTCTCTTCCTACATGCAAATATTTAATGCATTTGTGATTTTATGATTTGGACTTCTTGACTCCTACCTTCTGGGCATTAGTCCTAGAGACATTGAATAATTGGTTTCATAAGATGGGTGAAGCTGTTGGAAACATGATTTAAGAAATTCCGATTTTCCAACCTCTTTAACCCATTCATTGTCTTTAGCTTCACTGATGGCCTGCGGCAGAGGTTTTTGATCTGCTCCTTTAACTCTCTCTCAGAATTTCCAGGCTCTAGGTTCCGGAAGGCAGTGTTAAGTCCTGTGTTTGTTACCTTTGCTCAGGGGCACCCAGGCTTCTACTCTTGCTTTGTCATCTGCTTTTTATCCTTGTCTTTTACTGTAATTAAACCTAATCAGAGTAAGTCATTATAACCTTGTACTGAAATTTTTCTATTTTTCAAAAAGTTATATAGAAGCAAACCGGAGTGTTTAGCATTTTTTTTTTTTCCTGTAGGGAATTTGCATTTGGGCAGGAAGCACGATATTCTTTAAGTTCCTATTTAAGGTAGCAAAGGCAAAAGCAGGATATAACATTTGCTACCCTGTGCACTGCTGTGCCGTCATCAGGGTCCCGGCTAGGTATCACTCAACAGCAAGATCACCAACTGTGGGATGCTGGGGTTCAGCGAGGCCATCAGACTCAAAGTTGTATTCCCTGAGGCACTAAATATGTGTGAATAGTTAATAACAGTGAGTGACCCAAATAACTGTTGGACGATGCACGAGAGACATGTGATTCTAGGTAGCTTGCAGAGAAAGCGTGCAGAAGACACTCTCGGAAGTGGACGTCCAGCAGTGTTGGGGATCAGTGCCGGCCACTGCAACAGAGCAAGCTAGCTGGGACAGCAGACGGGTCACCTTTGGCAGAGTACCTGGACTTGGAGTGACTTCCTTTGACCAAACTCTGGGACAACTCAAGAGAAGAGGGAGACAAAAAACTACAGGGCATGACCGGGCTTGAAACCAAGTCATGCTAAATAGGCTGTGGTTTGACTGCCAATAAGTTTGAATTCATCACCACCTGTGCAGAGATGTCTGGGTCATTTATACACACATTTTCTCTCTTTTAGGTTCTTCAGCTGGGATCAGACATCCTTCCTCAGTACAAACAAGAAGCGCCAAAGACGCCACCACACATTATTTTACACTACTGTGCTTTTAAAACTACTTGGGATTGGGTGATTTTAATTCTTACCTTCTACACCGCCATCATGGTTCCTTACAATGTTTCCTTCAAAACGAAGCAGAACAACATAGCCTGGCTGGTGCTGGACAGTGTGGTGGACGTTATTTTTCTGGTTGATATCGTTTTAAATTTTCACACGACTTTTGTGGGGCCTGGTGGAGAGGTCATTTCTGACCCTAAGCTCATAAGGATGAACTATCTGAAAACTTGGTTTGTGATCGACCTGCTGTCTTGTTTACCTTATGACATCATCAATGCCTTTGAAAATGTGGATGAGGTAAGTTGTTTGTTTTTGTCCTTTAGAGTGTTGTGGATCATGAGTTTTGAAATCATCAGGATAAGAGGATGACACGGATAATCCAAACTTCTTTTCAGCCACCATGTTCAACCGTCACCCTGCTAAATAAACACTTGCCATAAGTTATCGCATTTGATTGCCTTAAATTAATTTTTACCCACCTCTTTTCCTTGAAAATGCTGATTACTGAGAAAATGACTGTGGTTGGAAGTTGTGGTTAAAGGAGGTGGAGAAGAAAAGCCTTTGGAGTCAAATGCAGTTTACTAGATAGTTGATTGAAAAATGATGAAATAGATATATTTTCTTTGAAAAACTGCAGAATTTAAAAATTTTGTGCATCTCTAGATCTTTTGACTCTTCTCCTCCAGATACATCTGGTAGCCAGTGCAGGAGTTAACATAAAGATGAGGAAACTTTTATGGAAGAGCAGCTGTTAAATTTTTGCCACTTTGGTGTCTTCCTTATAAGATTTTGCTTTAAATTTTGTCTGAGTCCATTTAGGGTAGAAACTGTATTGGATGACTCGATGTCTGGTCTAGTTCAAGGTTCTGGTCCTTCAGGGTTATCTGTGCACCTATAATAGAAACATTTAAAATATGTAATATCTTAAAAAGACCACTTCATAGCTTTTAACTTAATAGTGGGTGATTTTCAAGTTGCTATATCAAGCTAATAGGATGCAACCAATGATTTCAACTAATAATATGTAAATGAGTCAATATAGAATATACCTATTATTAAAATGTGTTCACAATGATAATGTTACTAACTTAATTTTCCTAAATATTCTACTCTGTAGACCGCTCAATAGAAAATTCTCTACTACCTTGTTATTGTTGCTGTGATTGTGTGTTGGGAGATAGATGGACTTTTCTTCAGTGACTTTTTCCATAAAATGGGTACATTCAATCAACTGTAACAATATTGCAAACATCATTTCCCCAAAAGTTAAATGTAGACATTGTATTGTGATACTGTACATATAATTGCTACTTAAAAAATTTTGGAGAAAAGGCATACTAATAATTTGTTTTCTAATTTTAGATTCCACGTGTATCACACTTGTAAGGGTACATTTATTTCTTTCAAATTTATCTTTTGGAAGAGGGTAAGAAGGAATTAATTTTAAAAATGCTAATCATATGATAAGGGAACAATAAACAATGTATTTCGCATACTATATGGATTATCACATTAATACATTAAGATTTTGGTTATTTATAACATAGGCATAAGGATTTTAATAAAAATTATCATTCATGGAATCTTAAAAAGTTGATCTCGTAGAGATAGAGAGTAGAATGGTAGTTGCCAGGGGCTAGAGTGATTGGGAGGGGGTTTGGGGAAATGTTGATCAAATGATACAAAATTTCTGTTAGGTAGGAAGAATAAGTTGAAGAGATCTATAGTATAACAATGTGACTATAGTTAACAATATACTGTATTCTTAAAAAATGCTAAGAAAGTGGATATGAAGTATTCTCACAACAAAAATGATAACTATGTGAGGTAATGCATATGTTAATTAGCTAGATTTAGTCATTCCACAATGTGTATATACTTTAAAACAATGTGTTGTACATGGTAAATACATGGAATTATGTCTGTCAATTAAAAAAATAAAAATAATCAAAATATTGGCTCAATTCATAGGAAAGAATATACATTAAATATGTTGTATAATAAATGAGTTTATAATTATAAATACATACATTATTATATAATAATATATACATATACTGAAAGGTCCTCAACCTCACTCATGTTAAAGAAAAAACGAAGTAAAACTACACCGAAATACTACTTCCATTTATTGCACTGCAAAGATAAAAACTATGTTTAGACACTAGGCTGGTGAGTATGGTGGCTAAGGAGGTGCACTGCTCAAATCTCCCTTTATGAAAACTTGCTGTGTGGAGCACAGTCAGTGATGTCCTGGTCTGACTTGGGAAAGCTCAGTATTAGCATCTCTTCCAAACTCAGCGTTTAGTTGTATCACATAGGTACCTTGAAATTGGCTGTGGCTGTAGTATTTACATCACAGAAAGTAACCGATACTACAAATCAAAACCTTTACCAACACACCTTTGAACGCAGTTAACTGAGGGCCGTGGGATTTTCTGATCTGCTGTAGCTCACGTGCTGGAGCAACCTTTCCCCGAGGCTGCTCCCAGGCAATGACTGAGAGTGGTGGGAACACTGTAAATGGTCTACACCTGCTACTTTTGCTCTGTGACCGGCAACTGGCTGTGCTGGGTGAGGTCTGAGCTCCCTCTTCCTACCCGAGTCTTCCTTCCCTCTTTCCCAAGTGTCAGGCCTGCATTGTGGTCCGAAGGCTCCCCTGCCCCTCTCCTCCCCACTGTATCCTTCCCAGGCATTGATCTCAGTAAACTTCTTGCACAAATAACCCTGGTTTGGCATTTTCTGTCTTGATTTTTTTTCCTATGATGATTTTCTCCACGCCTCCCCACCTTTTCTCCATTTTCTCTTTCTGTAACTCTTTTTATTCAGAAATTGTACCTATCCTTTTTGTTCTCTCCTATTGTATTTTCTAATCCTTTATCTTTCTGTTACACTTTCTGGGAGGTTTCTTCAACATTATTTTCTAACTTTCTTTATCCCTAATAATACTTTTTTGCTTAAAGTCTAGTTTTCTTGACACTATTATAGCTAAATCAGCTTTTGCATAGTTTTTGGTATGTATATTTCTATCCTTTTATTATATATCATTCTAGGTTATTATTTTATAAGTGGTATATAGATTTTGAAAGTGTCTTTAACAGGCAAGTTTAGTCTATTTACATTTATTTTGATTAATTACATTTTGATTTACTTAGGACATTCTATTTTCTATTTTTAAATATTTTTTCCTAGTTTTTCTTTGTTTTTGTTTTTTTTTTTTCTTTCTGTTCATTCATGGTTTTGATTGAATTTTTCTTTAATCTCCTGGATCCCTTACAGTGGTTTGAAAGTTTTTCTGTTGATTGATTACTCTTACATTTTTAACATCATTGTTTGACTGAACAAATTCCAGAAATTTGTAAGTATCTTTACCTTGCTTATAAATAATTCAAGGACTTCTGTTCACCTTCTATCTCTCAAATTATTATTGTCTTGCATTTTGGTCCTACATTTTTTAACTTTTACTTATTATATTATTGTTTTATTTCCTTGTCAGCATTTATTTAGATTCATTCAAATGTTTATCAGTTTCTTTGCTTACACTATTTTATGCATTCTTGGCTGTCTTTCTGATTCAGTTCCTGTAGATTGGCTGTTTATTATCTATTATATAGCATCCAACTCTCCGCAACATACCTCTTTCAGGAAGAGTTCTTGCATCATTCCCAAGCAGCTCTAGTTAATATCTTCATCGTATTTCATCTTCACTTATGTACATGCATGCACATTAAGATGGTTAAAATTATTTTTCTTTTGTTGCCTTGTGTGTGTTCATAAGCACTATAGTGGTCGTCGTATGACTGGGACTCTTATGCCTTGTCCAGGACATATTTTATTGTGACACTATGGAACGGTTACTCCGCCTCTCAGTTTCCGCAGTGTAAGAAAAGTGATAGAATGCCTGCTCACTTAGATCACAAGGTGGTTACACAAAATAAATGAGAAAAGGGGCACTAACGAATATTGTTTGTAGAATTCGGCAAGTCTGATGGGGTATTATTATTTTATTTGTATACGTTTGTTTCCTCAGCTTGATTGTAAGTCCTGTGATAGTGAAGAATGTATCTTCTGTCCCCTTGGTATTTCTTCATTGTTCTTAGTGCATGTTGGTGACTCACTGACGTGAGGCAATGAAGCGTTCGCAAGGTTTTAGTAAACTGTGCAGTGACATAGAAATAAAATGGAACTTAAACATGAGGAAGTGCACCATTGGTGCCTAGGAAATAAGAGATAATATGAATCTGAAAATTACGGTTTAATCATTTAACATGATGCAGGTGCAGAGTGACTTAGAAGACTTAATAATAATCTTTATTTTCAAGATTGTCAACGCGCTTTGTGAAGTTAATTTGATTTACTAGGAATTCACGAACTGGATATGTGATTCTTTAAGAAAATTGTGAGGCAGACGAGACAGATTCAATTGAGGAAAACATTCTGTTTGAAAAGAAGGAATACACATTTCCAAGAAGCCATAAGCAGAAGGTAAAAGATGTTGCCAAGAATCCAAAGAATAGGATTGAGTTACTTTGTAGTGTGCATTTGAACACAGCTTCGGGAGGTCCAGAGAGCTAGATTCTTGGGAGGTTTAGCTGAACCATAGAACATCAGAGAATGATGGGGCAGCTGCAGATGACATGCTGTTCAGAAGCAGAGGAGGATTTAGGAAACATGATACATAGGGAATTTAGACGATGGTGAGTGGTATTAGTAAGTGGTAAACATGATAAACTAGGTCAGAAGAAAATGAAATTGGGAAAAAGATCACCCATGCGTTGATTCAGGAGGAGAAATGAATGGACCAATGACTGCTAAGTAGAAATATATAGATAGTTTTAATTTTCAGAAAAGTTTATGGAAAATAATTCTTTTGTCATGAATTATGCTTACCAGGCTACCATGTGCATTATTTCACTTTACCTTGTATGTTTACATTGATAATTATTGTTTCTGATACAGTCATCAAAGCAAGAATTGGAAATCAGAGAGGCTAATCATGCTTACAGATTTTAGTAACTTTTGTCAGCCTAAACTGTCTCTCTTTGTTCGTTTTGTTGTCATCTCAGACCTTCTATAAAGAATAACATGTTAGAAATTATTAGTTAATTCAGTTGGCTTGCTATTACTTTTTCATTAAAGCCAATAGATAATTTAAAATAATATTGGAGTTGTATGGGTGAGAGTTACCTAATGATTCTGTTTTAGTTTTCCTAGCTTTGATCTTATTAAAGCCATAGAAACACTGCCTATCTTAGCCCATTTTGTACTGTACAACAAAATACCACAGACTGGGTAATTTATAAAGAACAGAAATTTATTTCTCACAGTTCTGGAGACTGGGAAGTCCAAGATCCAGGAACTAGCATCTGGTGCCTTGTGAGGGCCTTCTTGCTTCATCCTTACGTGGTATAAGGCAGAAGGGCAAGAGGGACAAATGTGTCCCCAGATGGCAGAAGAGAGCAAACCCATTCCCGCAAGCTCTTTTTATAGCGCCATTAATTCATTCAAATCTATTAACACTTCCCATCATGCCCCACCTCCTAACACTATTGCATTGAGGATGAAGTTTCAACATGAATTTTGGAAGGGACAAACACTTTGAAGCCAAGGCACTACCCAGTCCTCCTTGGAATTGGGTGATTTTTCTTTTCACTGTGTTTTTCAGCTGGTGATGGCATGCCAACATTGAGTCCTAAGCAATCTGCTTTTAAATCTAACTTTGTAAAGAGCATGAAACTTTTAAAAATAGACTTGATTTTTAAAGAGCTGTTTTAGGTTTACAGAAACATTGAGGAGAAGAGGCAGAGATTTCCCATATACCCTTTACCTGTATACATGCATAAATTCCCCCACTACCAAAATAGCACACCAGACTGGTACATTTGTCACAATTGATGAACATCATGGGTACATCATTGTCACCGAGCAACCATAGTTTACATTAGGACTCACTCTTGATTTTGTACATTTTATGGATTTTGACAAATGTATGATGACAAGTATCCACCATTATAGTATCACACAGATTAGTTTCTCTGCCCTAACAATTCTCCATGCTCCATTTATTCATCCCTCCCTTTTCACTAACCTCTGGCAGCCTCTGAACTTTAAGTGTCTCCATAGTTTTGTCTTTTCCAAGTGTCATATAGTTGTAATGATATAGTTGGTAGCTTTTTCATATGGGCTCTTTTAGTAATATGCATTTAAGATTCCTCTGTGTCTTTTCAAGGCTTGATAGCTCATTTTTTTTTTTTAGTGCTGAATAATATGTCATTGTCTGAATGCACCACGATTTATTTATTCATTCATCTCCTAAAGAACATCTTAGGTGCTTGCAAGTTTTGGCAATTATGAATAAAGCTGCTATAAACATTCATGTGCAGGTTTATATGTGGACATAAGTTTTAAACACATTTGGATAAATACCAAGAAGCATGATCACTGAATCATATGGTAATGATATGCTTAGTTTTATAAAGAACTGCCAAACTGTCTCCAAAGTAGCTATACCGTTATATGTATTCCCATCAGCAATAGATGAGAGTTTCTGTCATTCCACATCTTTGCCAGCATTTGGTGGTGGTAGCGTTTCGGCCTTTGACCATTCTCATGGGTGTATAGTGGTATCTTGTTTTAATTTGCAATTCCTAATGATAGATAATGCTGAACATCTTTTCCTATACTTATTTGTCATCTGAATATCTTCTTGCCTAAGGTGTCTGTTAAGATCTTATGTCTATTTTTTAATTGGGTTGTTTGCTTTCATACTGTGGTTTTAAGAGTTCTTTTAATATTTTGGATAACTGCTCTTTATTAGATATGTCTTTTGCAAATATTTTCTCTCTGTCTATGACTTGTCTTCTCATTCTCTTGACAGTGTCTTTTGTAGAGTAGAGTTTTAAATTTCAATGGAGTCCAGCTTATCAATTATTTCTTTCATGGATTGTGCCTTTGGTATTGTATCTCCGAAGTTATTGCCATACCAAGTTCACCTAGAATTTCTAGAAGTTTTATAATTTTGTGTTTTATGTTTAGGTCTATGATCTATTTTGAGTTAACCTTTGCAAAGTATGTAAGGTCTGTGACTAGATTCCTTTTTTTTTTTTTGTATGTGGATATCCAGTTGTTCCATCACCATTTGTTGAAAAGACTATTTTGCTCCATTGGACTTTGCAACTTTGTATGAGAGCAGTTGGTTATATTCATGTCAGTTAATTTCTGGGTTCTCTGTTTTGCTCTATTAATCTATTTGTCTGTTACTTCGCCAGTGCCATACTCTCTTGCTCACTATAGTTTTATAGAATGTCTTGAAGTTGTGTAACATTAGTCTTCTGACCTTGTTCTTCTCCTTCAATATTGTGTTGGCTATTTTGAATTTTTCACCTGTTCATCTAAATTTTAGAATCAGTTTGTTGATATCCACAAAATAACTTGCTAGGATTTTGATTGGTATTTCGTTGTGTTTATAGATCAAATTGAGAAGAACTGACATGTTGACAATAGAGTCTTCCTATCCACGAACATGGAATATCTCTCCATTTATTAGTTCAGATGATATCGTTCATCAAAGTTTTGTAGTTTTTTTTTCATATAGATCTTATACACAGATTGTTAGATTTATATTTAAGTATGTCATTTTTGGGGGATGCTAAATACATGATGCTATGTTTCTGATTTCAAATTCTACTTGTGAATTGCTGGTATGTAGGAAAGCGATTCACTTTTATATATTAACTTTGTATCCTCTTTTTGTTTGTTTGTTTCTTTTTTCTGAGACAGCTTCTTGCTGTTTCTCAGTCTAGAGTACAGTGGCATCATCATACCTCACTGCAACCTTAAACTCCTGGGCTCAAGTGATTCTCCTGTCCCAGCCTCCTGAGTAGCTGAGTCTATAGGTGTGCACTACCATGCCTGGCTAATTTTTCTATTTTTTGCTAGAGATGGAGTCTCACCATGTTGCTCAGGCTCATCTTGAACTCATGGCCTCAAGCAATCCTGTGTCCTAGAAACGTGCTATTAATATAATCACTTATTAGTTTCAGGCTTTTTTTTTTTTTTGTCAGTGTATTCACATTTTCAATGTAAACAATCATGTCACCTATAAACAAAGACAGTTTTATTTCTTCCTTCCTAGTCAGTGTAGATTTTCTTTTCTTGTTTTCTTACATTAGCTAGAACTTCGAATATGATGTTGAAAAGATGTGTAGAGAGGGAATATCATACCTTGTTCCTAATCTTAATGGGAAAGCTTCTAGTTTATCACTCTCAAGTATGATGTTACCTATGGATATTTTTGTAGATGTTCTTTATCAAGTTGGAAAAATTCTTCTCTATTCCTAGATTGCTGAGAGTTTTTTTTTTTTATCATGAATAGATGTTTAATTTTGTCAAATGGTTTTCTACATCTAATAGCATGATCATAAAGTTTCCTTCTTTAGCCTGTTGTTATAATGGATTATGTGAATTGATTTTCAACTGTTGAACCAGACTTGCACACCTGACATAAATCCATCTGATCCTGGTGTATAATTTTTTAATACATTGTTGCATTAAATTTGCTAACATTTTGTGGAGGATTTTTGCATCTATGTTCATGTGAAATATTGGTTTGCACTTTTCTTTTCCTGTAATGTCTTTGTCTTGTTTTTATATTGAGTAATGCTGGTCTCATAAAATTAGTAAGGAGGAAGTACTATCTCTGCTTCTACATTCTGAAAAAGATTGTAGGGAATTGGTATAATTTTTTCCTTAAATGTTTAGTAGTATTTACCCACGGACCTGTCCTGGCCTGCTGCTTTATGTTTTGGAAGACTATTATTGACACAATTTCTTTAATAGAACCTATTAAGATTGTCTATTTTTTTCCTTGTATGAGTTTCACCAGATGTGTCTTTCAAGGATTTGGTTTATTTATTTCATCTAGGTTACCAAATTTGTGGGCAATGTTGTTCACAATATTCCTTAATTATCCTTGTAATGTCCATGGAATCTGTAGTTTTGTCCTCTCTTTAATTTCTGATGTTAGTAATTTATGTCTTCTTTCTCTTTTCTTAGCCTGGCAGAGGCTTATTGATTTTTTGATCTTTTCAAAGAATCAGCTTTTCAACTTCATTTATTTTTGCTTTAATTTTTATTATTGCTTTTCTTCTACTTACTTAGGATTTAATTTGCTTTTCTTTTTCCAGTTTGCTAAAGTGAAAAATTAGAGTATTGATTTTAGATCTTTCTTCTTTTCCAGTATATGCATTCAAAGCTATAAATTTCTCTCTAAGCACTTCCTTAGCTATATTTCATGAATCTTGTTAAGTTTTATTTTCATTTTTATGTAATTCAACGTATTTTTAATTTCTCTTGAGATTTCTTCTTTGACTCATGTGTTATTTAGAAGTGTGTTATTTAATCTCCAAGTATTTGGGGATTTTCCAGATATCATTCTGTTATTGATTTCTAGATTGTGGTCTGAAAGTAAACATTATATGATTTATATTCTTTTAACAAACAGTGATCCTATTAACAATTAAAAGTCATTTATTTCTTTTCTTTTCTCTTTTTAATTATTATGGGTAGATAATAGTTATATATCTTTATAGGGTACATGTGTTGCTTTGCTATAGGCATACAATGTGGATTAATCAAATCAGGGTAATTGGGGTATCCATCACCTTAGGCATTTATCATTTTTTTGTGTTAGGAACATTCTAGTTCAACTCTTTTTTCTTTCTTTTTTTTCTGAGATAGAGTTTTACTCTGTTGCCTGGGCTAGAGTGCCGTGGCATCACCTAGCTCACAGCAACTTCAAACTCCTGGGCTCAAGCGATCCTTCTGCCTCAGCCTCCCGAGTAGCTGGGACTATGGGCATGCACCACCATGCCCCACTAATTTTTTCTATATATTTTTAGTTGTTCAGCTAATTTCTTTCTATTTTTTTTTTTTTAGTAGAGATGGGGTCTTGCTCTTGCTCAGGCTGGTCTAGAACTTCTGAGCTCAAATGATCCCTCTGCCTCAGCCTTCCAGAGTGCTAAGATTACAGGCATGATAGTTCAACTCTTTCAGTTATTTTAAAGTATACCCTAACTTATTGTTGACTATAGTCACTTTGTCGTGCTATCAAATGTTGCTCATTTTATCTAACTATATTTTTCCACCTATCAACCATCCCCCCTCTTCCCCGCTACCCTTCCCAGCCTCTGGTAACCCTCATTCTACATTCTATCTTGATGAGATCAATCGTTTTTAATATTTGGCTCCCACATATGAGTGAGAACATGCAAGATTTGTCTTTCTGTTCTTGGCTTATTTCACTTAACATAGTGTTCTCCAGTTCCATCTGTGTTGTTTCAAATGGCAGGATTTCATTCCTGTTTGTGGCTGTATGATATTCCGTCATGTATGTGTACCATAAATTCTTTGTCCATTCACCCTCAGGTGGGCACTTAGGTTGATTCCAAAATTGGCCATTGTGAATACTGCAATAAATGTGAGAGTGCAGATATCTTTTCGATACACTGATTTCCACTTTTGGGGTATATACCCAGCAGTGGGATCACTAGATCATACGGTATTAAATAGTTCTATTTTCAGTTTTTTGTGGAACCTTCATACTGTTCTCTGTAGTGGTTGCACTAATTTACATTGCACCAACAGTGTACAAGGGTTCCCCTTTCTCCACATCCTCGCCAGCATTTGTTCTCCGTTGTCTTTTTGATAAAAGCCATTTTAACTAGGGTGAGATGATATCTCATTGTAGCTTTGATTGGCTTTTCTCTGATGACTAATGATGTTGAACATTTTTACATATGCCTGTTTTGCCATTTGTATGTCTTCTTTTGAGAAATGTATATTCAGATCCTTTGCCCATTTTCTAATTAAATTATTTGATTTTTTCCCTACTGAATTATTAGAGTTCCTTATATATTCTATTAATTGGTCCCTTGTCAGATAGGTAGTTTGCAAATATTTTCTCCCATTCTGTGGGTTGTCTCTTCACTCTGTTGACTGTTTCCTTTGCTGTGCAGAAGCTTTTCAGCTCGATGTGATCCCGTTTGTACAATTCTGCTTTGGTTGCCTGTGCTTTGGGGATATTAATCAAGAAGTCATTGCCCAGACCAATGTCCTGAAGTGTTTCCCCAATGTTTTATTTTAGTAGTTTCAAAGTTTCAGGTCTTAGATTTAAGTCTTTAATCCATTTTTTTTATGTTTGTGTATGGCAAGAGATAAGGGTCTAGTTTTGTTCTTCTGCATATGGGTATCCAGTTTTCCCAGCACCATTTATTGAAGAGATTGTCCTTTTCCTACTGTATGTTCTTGCAACTTTGTTGAAGTTAAGTTCACTGTAGATGTGTGGATTTATTTCTGGGTTCTGTATTGCATTCCATTGGTCTGTGTTTCTGTTTTTATGCCCATATCGTGCTGTTTTGGTTACTACAGCTCTGTAGTATAATTTGAAGTCAGGTAATATGATTCCTCCAGTTATGTTCTTTTTGCTTAGGTTGGCTTTGGTTATTCTGGGTCTTTTATGGTTCTATATAAATTTTAGTGTTATTTTTTCTATTTCTGTGAAGAATGTTCTTGACATTTTGATGGGTATGGAATCTATTGATTGCTTTGGGTAGTATGGACATTTTAACAACATTAATTCTTCCAATCTAATCTTTATCTGTCACCGTTTGGGTGCTTGATTATTAAATTCCTTGAGGTAGTCTTGTTTGGGTCCAATCTGCTTGGTGTTCTGTGACCTTCTTGTACCTGAATATTGATATCTTTCTCCAGGTTTGGAAAGTTCTCTATTATTATTTCTTTGAATAAACTTTCTACCACAATCTCTCTCTCTCTATGTCCTCTTTAAGGCCAATAACTCTTAGATGGCCCTTTCGAGGCTATTTTCTAGATCTTATAAGCATGCTTCATGTTTACTTTTTGTTTTTTCTCTTCTGACCGTGTATTTTCAGATAGCTTGTAGTCAAGCTTACTAATTCTTTCTTCCACTTGGTCAGTTCTGCTGTTGAGAGACTCTGATGCATTTTTCAGTTTTTTGATTGAATTCTTAAGCTCCAGAATTTCTGCTTGATTTTAAAAAATTATTTCAATTTCTTTGTTAAATTTCTGTCATAGGCTTCTGAATTTCTTCTCTGTGTTGTCTCGAATTTTGTTGAGTTTTTTCAGGACAGCTTTTTGGATTTTTTTCTCTGAAAGGTCATATATCTCCATTGCTCCAGGACTGGTCACTGGTAACTTATTTAGTTCATTTGATGAGGTCATGTTTTTCTGGGTGTTCTTGATGCTTGTGGATGTTCATCAATGTCTGGCATTGAAGAGTTAGGTATTTGTTTTAATCTTCACAGTCTGGGGCTTGTTTGAACCCTTCCTGCTTGAGAAGGCGTTCCAAGTATTCAGTGGCAATTGAGTGTTGTGTTCTAAGTCTTTGGTCATTGCAGCTGTATCGGCACTGGTAATGCCCCCAGTCCTGTAATGCTATGACTCTAACAGACCTCTGGTGGTACCACCTTGGTGGACTTGGGTAAGATATAGGAGAATTGCCTGGATTCCCAGGCAAAGTCCCTCACTCTCATTCCTCATTCTCTGTGCTGGGCTGCTGGAGTTGGGGGAAGAGTGAGGTGGGCACTCCCTTTTAGCCACTAGCACCAGGTTACACTGAAGCCAACCCAGTCTCACCCAAAACCTGTGATGACTGTTACCTGGCTATCCCTGATGTTTATTCAAAGCCCAAAGACTTTTTGGTCAGCAGATGGTGAACCCTGCCAGGACTGGGTCCTTCCCTTTAGGGCAGCATGTTTCCTTCTGGCTCAGGGTGGGTCCTTATATGCCTTCCAAGAACTAGGGCCTGGAGTCAGGGGCTTCAGGAGTCTTCTTGTTACTTTCTTTTACCAAGTAGTGAGTGGCTGAGCTGGTACCCAAGTTGCCAAAACAAAATCCTCTGCACCTTTCCATTTCTATCCCCCAACCGGGAGAAGACTCTCTGAGCCACATTACCTGTAGTTGTGGTGGTGGGTAACAGAGGCACTGGCTTGGCCATCATCACTGGTGTCTCACTGGGTCATGTGTACCCTAAGTCCACTGGCTCTGAGCCAGCACAGCCACAGGAATTGCTCCAGGACTGCAGCCTTTGTGGCCCGACTGCCTTACAAATTTAGTCTAGTTCTCAGGCTGCTTTTTGTTAGCTGGTGTTGGAGCTAGCCAGAACTGCGGTCTCAGAGGGGAGGATTTCTCTCTGGCTGGGCTGGTGTAGATGCTCCCCCTGTGGGCACTGGCAGAATCCCGCCCTGTGCTGTGTTCTCTTGTGCCAGAGCAGCCTGGGTTTCAATGCACAATCCCACAATCACTTCACTATCTCTCCCCAGGTACACAAATTCTCTCTCCACTTGCCATCCAGGTGTGGCACTGCGAGGGCTGGGGGAGGAGTGGCATAGGCAATGGAGAATTGTCTTTTTTGCTGTCTCCAGTGCCTTTGTCTTTGATACAATGTTAAAGACAGGTAGTATGATCACTCGCCTGGTTTTTGGTTCTTCTGAAGGCACTTGCTTGTGTAGATAGTTGTAGAATTTGGTGTTCATGCAGAGGGACGATTGCTGGAGGTTTCTGTTCATCATTTTGCTCCGTCTCCTCTTAGGAAATCAAAAATCATGTATATTTTTATCGAGTATTGGATTAGTAGTTTATCCACACTTGTTTTTCAGCTTTAGACTCAGGGAAGGTGTTATTTGGCATCTTTTAACTCTACTTCAAGTAATGAATTAAAGTCCAGCAAACATCTTTAGACAACCAAGTTTTAGGTATTATTCTTGTTTTTGGAAGAATCAAAGGTAAACCTTCTGCTCCCCCAAGGTAGAGACTCTGTGTCTCTAACTCATCTGGGATTTGCAGTATCTACCATAATGCTTCACACATAATTGCTATATTACAAATATTTCTACTGAAGCAATGTGGCATTAAGGATTTTCATGCTTTCTAAATATACCTGCTTCTTGTTATGATGAGAAAGAAATGGCCAGAGGGAAACCTTTGTGGCATAACTTTAGCTGTGCTCCAAACTCTTCCTCCTCGCAGATTACAGGGCATTGTCCTTTGGACACTATGCTCATGTGTCCTCGCATGAGTCCCTTTCCAGTGAGTATGCTCTCATGTAAACAATTTTCCAGTCAGATGACCTGGTCTGCCAGCTTTCCATACATGTTTAAAGATTACCTTAGGGTTTAGATTCCCAAGCTGCGATCTTCCACTGGGAATGAAAATGTTGCGGACAAAGAAAGGTGAAAAAGACAGTCTCTGAATGGAAACATACCTACCTTCTAGTTTGAGAGAAAAACTTTCTCACAAACTACTAACTACGCAAGGGTATAAATAAATGAGGGGTCAGGGTGAAGGAGGAGATGGGGAAAAGTTCTGGAGAATAGGTAAGAGTTAGCCTCAAGCTCCAAATTGGAACATGATAGTTATGGTCTGAGCTTTTAAATTCTATTTCTGGTGGGAATTGGATGGTAGAGAATGTTATTGAAATTGGATAATATACAGATGTAAAGATATTAGACATTTGTCTTATATTTAAAAAATTTAGTGATATTGCAGAACATATTGTTCTGTATGAATTTTCACTAAGACAAAGTGGTCTGTCTAACTGAGGGAATTAGCTTTGAGAGGATAAGAAATAACAAGCAGTGAGGATAGCAATAAAGTCACTTTATTTGATTTTGTTGTTTACATGAAAAGAAACTTTTATCTATACTGATCTTCTTTCATGATAAATGCTTCCTACTGTTAAGAATTAGAAAATGATTTTAATATAAAGGCAAAAAGATTGAAATATATTGCAATTTGTATGCTATAATTATTAAATTTTTTTAACCTTAACTATGAATACTTGCATAGAAGTTGTTCTTTATTGTCTTTTTATGCAGTAATTATCTCCATGCTTCAGAAGGCATAGTATTGCCACTCTTCTTTGAGGGAAATTCTAATTAAGTTTATTCTTACTCCATTTGGCCTTTTTATTACTTCATTCTGTTGCCTGATGTCAATGTTTTCACATAACACATGCTAACTCACAAGGAACATGCCTATCTTTGGATTGGATTTCTTCATCTTTAAGAAGTATTATGTATTAGACATTATAGGTAAAGTGTTAACAAACTCATTTCCCTATCTGCATGAGAATTTGACCTTTGGTCAACTGTCTTCCTTTTTGTTCCCCTGAGAACTAATGAAGGGAATATGTCATCTATGTTTCTAAGCAATATTACTTATATTAAAAAGGATCCCTCGTCAATGAATTGCATCTGTACTGTGAGGGACTTTTAATAAAGTGTAAATAACTTGATGAGGATATAGCTTGAGGGTTCCTTGAAAGATGGAACTCTGAGCACATCTCTTGTGGGACTCTGAAGCCTATGCCTGCGGTGTTGTTATTAGAGGTATTGAATGAAGTGGTGCATGAGGCTGTCAAAAGCTAGATCCCCAAATATTACCGACACAACCTGTTGATAAGACAAAGTTGAGTTGAATTTACTGCTTATCACAGTAAGGGAGAATACTACCTTGCAAGGCTTGGCATTATCTGAGATCAGAAAAGACAAGGACAGAATTTATTGAGAATTGGAAGTTTGATTTAAGATGCGTCTTTAAAAACAGAGAGGGCTTAGGGAAATGGTCTTTATTAGGATTAAGGTCCAAGAATATGATACAATAATAGTCCAGGGTTGGTGGAAATAGCAAGGTGAGGATTTTGAAGCAAAGGATTCAAAGAATCTTAGGGCATAAGCTGTCTGCTGATACCTTCCACTAAAAAGTTAATAGGTCTTTCTGAAACTCCTCCAATAAAAAATCAAACTGTTTAGTTGGACAGGAGAGTCTTGGAAAAATAAAGTCATGCTAAGGGAGACTGAGGAATAACACAAAGTCGTATTTCTGTCTGCAATATTGATCAACTAGACATTCATACTTATGAGACTATCAGAGATTATGCTTGTTATCCATAGTCTCAGAAAGGTACAGAGTAGAAATCACTGTTCATCAATGGAGCAGCATAGGTACCCTCTTCTTTGAACCACCCATGGGAGTTCACCTCATAGCAGTCTGTGTAGCAATCCACAGGGCTTTGCTTCTTGTGCCTTGTCTCCCCCAGGGGGAAACAAAAAAATATATAGACTTTACAATCAAATGCCTGGTGTGCATTTTTGTAGAAGATGCTAGTTTTCACTGTGATTTGTTTGTGTTTAAGTCATTGCATCAGGAAAAATCAACCATCTTCAGTTAAAATAACATTTATACACAGGATTACACTGAGTTATGGGTGGCCATATTCAAAAGCTTTTGTTTCAGCTTTTACAGATGTTGCAATTGTCTTGGCCACAGTAAATGAAGAGATGTAGATCACAGGAACCTGTGCAACAATTATTTTACCATGATTACAAATTCTTAGATTAGCTGAATGTTTTATTCCATTGATACTCCTAGAATTTTAGAACCAATTTTATTTATTGCCTTCAACATCGAAATCTAACAGTTTAGTTTAAAAATTTCATATCTATTAAATGACAGTCTCACCTATATGGGAAAAGAAAGGCATTGTTTTTAGTAAACAGACAGTCTCCATGTACAGAAGCCTGCCAGTGTATATGATAAACTTACATAACTGGGACTGATCACTAGATTAATTATTAGTTATTCTCTTTAGTGTTATTAATAATTATGTATTTTTAGATTGACTTCTGAGATGTGGTGCTTCATTTGGAAATATACAAGGATGGCTGTCTTAGTCCGTATTTGTGTTGCTATAACAACACACCTGAGAAGAGGTTTATTTGGCTTACAGTTTGCAGGCTGGGAAGTTCAAGGGCCTAGCCCTGGCTGCTGCTGAGTCTTCTCCTGCTGCATTATATCATGGTAGAGAAGGTCAAAGGAGAAGCAGACACGTGTGAAGAGACAAAACCCAAGGGGTGTCCTGGCTTTATAACAAACCACTCTTGCAGGAACTAATCCATTCACATAAGAACTAATCCAGTCTCCCCAGAATGAGAACTCATTTACCACGATGAGAATGATACTACTCTATTCATGAGAGATCCACCCCCATGGCCCAAATACCTCCTACTAGGCCCCGCCTCCCAACACTGTCACCTTAGGGATCAAGTTTCAACGTGAGTTTTGGTGGGCACAAACCATATCCAAACTATAGCAGTGGCCTAAGAAAGAGTTATTTTTCTCTCAATGTCATCCTTTAAATGCAAAAAACCCTCTGACTTCATTTCATTCACCCATTTACCCCAAAAATATATATTGAGCTGCTTCTTTATTCTAAGTAATGGGTATACAAATCCTCCCTTATCTTCATGGAACTGTTAGAAATTGCACCAGACATTTGTTAAAAACAGCAAGGAAGGCTTTATTCAAGACTATTGCAGTAGTGGAGAGAGACTATTGCAGTAGGGAAGAGAGATTGAACTCAACATTGCTGAAACAAATGGTGGGGGTATTTGTCAATGTGATTAGGTCATCTGTGTTTGGCAATTGGTACTTATCAAAGTTAGACTTCTACACTCTTACAGAGACTGGGAAGTAGGGGCACTGTCTTTCCTGATGATGACATTCCAGAGGAATAGCCCCAAAGTTCTCAAGAAAGACGTTCTTAGGTTGTGAAACTGGCAAGAGTCTGGGAGAAAATTTACATCTTAAAAGAGCAAAGAAAGAATATTTACAATTGAAAGTTTTCTAAAGTAAAATGCTCTAAGAAAAGTGAAGTTTAGGGTTATAAAGAAGCCTGTCTAAAGTTTAATCAACCTAAGGCCATCATCTTATTCAGAGTTTATGTTCTGGTGGGAGAAAAATAGTCAATATACATGAAAACTTTATATATGTATATATATACATATAAATTTACACAGTGTCTATATATGTATGTGTGTTTGTGTGGTGGGGGGTGTATATAGTTCTGTGTATATACTTTTCTGTCTTCTCTATCCTGGTAGAATTTCTTACTGTGATGGTTAATTTTATGTCTCGACTGGACCATGGGGTGCCCAGATTAAACATTATGTCTGGGTGTGTCTGTGAGTTGTTTCTTGATGAGACTAGCGTTTGAATCAGTACATTCAGTAAAGTAGATTGCCCTCCCTGGTCAGATGGCTGATGCTATGAGGGTGAGCAGGTGCCCTAATTTTTTTTTTTAATGAGAGGGACATGAAATGTTTAAATATTCTTGGGAAAGATGTAGTTGAAGGGAGAATTATTGGAGTTTTGAGTAGATTAAAGAAGGTTTGAGATACAGTGTGTGGGTAAATTCATAAGAAAAATAGTAAAATTGGTAGATAGTTGAGAGAGATAATTGATGATAATGAACTTACAGTGGAACCAATCTGCCTTGTTGTATGACTTTCTTGAGCAGTTCTTAATACAGGCAGCATAAAGAAGCTGGTAATTGAGCCAGGATTCAAATTTTGATAGAGAGTGTAAAGAAGACACAGAGATGCTAAGGAATTCAGGGTGTTGGTATTATTAAAATTAGGGAGCTGTATAAAAAAGGAAGTAGAGACTGAAGAGGGTTGATAGATTGGGGAAAAGTTCATTGGACTAGGCGTTGAAAAACTATTGCACTTGGTATAATTGGGTCATTAAACTCAACAGAGCAGAAGATAGGATCAGAGAGCAGAATGGTTTCAATTCAAGATTTCAGAGCTGGAGAAAGTTTTAGGATATGACAAATTTTAGATTATGACCATGGGGAATGGGTGTCTGAGAAATGGAAAGGTTGTTGGAGATGAACTGGTAAAGTAACTCCAAGGCCAGGTTGCTGAAGGGTAACCCATATGGATGTCACCTAGGGTGATGTGAAGATTTTAGGTAAGATTGGCTTTGAGAAATGTTTCCAATATATATGAAGTATTAACTTTGAATATTCTGTTCTCGTGGAGTATTCATTAGCATGAATCCATGCAAGGCATAAGAGTGACACATTTCCAAATACAGCAGGTAAATATTAATAACACCTAACAATTATATATTGAATCTTACTTTCCATACCCATATTTACCTATTTGGGATAGGGTCTTGTTAAAATGGGACCTTTGTATCAACTAAATATCTATATTGTCCCCAGTCTTAAGACACACAAGTATGAAATTCTATGTTTATAAACATATGTACTCTTTAAAATATTTCTATCACTTAGCTTTTTTTTTTCTTTTTCTTGCCT
This sequence comes from Lepilemur ruficaudatus, assembly GCA_963574885.1. Classification (NCBI taxonomy): domain Eukaryota; kingdom Metazoa; phylum Chordata; class Mammalia; order Primates; family Lepilemuridae; genus Lepilemur; species Lepilemur ruficaudatus. The sequence goes on from CAUYRT010055761.1 coordinate 44,472, forward strand.
AACAAATCACTCCAAAACTTTATGGATAATAACAACTACCATTTTCTCATGAGTCTATGGTTCAGTTAGATGGTTCTGCTGATTTGGGCTGGGCTTGGCTTATCTCAGCTAAGTTCACGCGTGCATTTATGGTCAGCCACTGAGTTTGCTGGAGCCTGGCTCATTGAGGATGGTGAAATGGATGGCTGCTCCTGTGGTCTTTCATCGTACAAAAGCCTAGTTGGTCTTATGTACATGGCAGCTGGGCTGAATTCCAAGACCTGAGTGGAGGCATGCCAGGCCTCTGGAGGCCTAGGCTTGCAACTGACACAACATCATTCATACTATACTCTGCTTTCCAAAGCAAGTCATAAGGCCAGACCAGATTCAAGAAATGGGAAATAGACCCTATCTTTTGATGGGAGGAGTTGCTAGTCACACCAGTCACCAGAGGAGTTGCTAGTCACACCACTGTAGAGGGGTGTGGTTACAGAAAGGGAAATAACCACAGCTGTTTTTGAAACAATCTGTTGCAATATTCTGTGTTGTGAGAATATAAACTGTAGGTGAAAAACCATGCGACTAGATACTACAAATCTGTATTCCTGCTCTATCACCCCTACTTAATTGCCATGTTTTCTTAGACAAGAGAATTCTTTGATCATCTCTTTTCTGTGACTGCTGTTAGTAACAGAAGTAACTGCCTACTACTGTTAGTGATGATCAAATGAGAATGTTGATTTATATTTTGGAAGGCTTTATCATTGTAAGACATTATTTTTAAGCCAATAACATCTCACATCTCTTTAACATGGGGATCCACAAAGATAACTTGAAGAGTTAATAGCACAGAGATGCCTCCTGGATATTGTTCCTTAAGCTGCTATGGCCTGAGGGGTTTGTCAAGTAAGGAAATTGACTAGAGAGGTGGAAGGCTGATGACAGAAAGTTCTCCATTAACCCTGCTGTGTTCTATTATGCATTTGATGTGTTTGTTAGTTTCTTCCACCAGTGGAACCCCGGGGATTTGTGTACTAAGAGCTCAGAGGTTGGGATAGATTCAGAAAGCCACTGGCGTGCAGAGGAGGGCCCGGAAGACTTGGAAAGTTTGGAGTGAAATGAAGCAGAAAATCAAAGAAGAGGGAAGACTGGTGGAAAGTGCAGAATCAAAAAATTGGTACTGGAAGGGTGGGAGTATAGAATAAGGGCATTTTTTGAGGATCAGCCTCTAAAAATATCTAATATTATCATATGAGTGAAATTAAAATAGCCAACAAGAAATTAATTGCAATCTGTGGCTTCTCTAAAGGTAATGAGAGTGAACCGTAAACTAAGGAAAATCTCTTTTATTTACAGTGTTGAATACAACATCCTCCCCTCCCCCAAACATCATAAGATGAATGAGAATCATTAATGTGAATCATGTACTGTGGTGAAATGTTAACCTAACAACACAGAGGTGACTACTGGGTTTTCCATAATATTTTTTTTTGTTATTTAAATATGATGCACTTAAAAATATATAAATCTTAAGTGTACAGCTCAAAGAATTTCCACAAAATGAATACACCTAGTAACTAGTAGCCGTATTAGGAAACAAAGTATTACCAAAATGCCAAAAGCCTCCTCAAATCCTTTCTAGTCACTGTCCCTTCCCCAACAAGGGAGCCACTGTCCTCACTTCTAACCCGTAGAGGTAGAGTAGTTCTACCTGTTTTTGAACTTTCAGAAATGGAATCATACAGTATATACTCCTTTGTGTCTAGCTTCTTTTGCTCGGCATGGTGTTTTTTAGATTTATGCTTGTTATTGAGTAGAGCTCTAGTTTGTTCCTGTTTATTTTTAGATAGTATTTCACTGAGCGAAGGTACCATAATTTGTTTATCCATTCTACTGGAGATGGACATTTGGATTGTTTTAAGTTTTAGGTATTCCGGCACATTTTAAAATCAAGTCATTTCATTTTGAGTCTTGATTATAATGATTGCATTAAGTACTCCTTGATACAAAACAATGGAGGATGAGACTTTCCAAATAAAGCACATTTATTTTTGTATTATTCACTTTGAACAAAAGTTTCTGATTTCGTAAGTTGGTGAAGGGAACACTGTGAAAAAGTCAAAGGTGGAACTTGAGGGTTATGTCTGGGAGCCAAAAGGAGTCTGGTTTGACTGGAGCACAATTGCTATGCAGAGGCGTAGTGGGAAATGACCTGGCAGTGTAGACAGAGAAGAGGTTGGGCAGTGAGGACCTGTTGGAGAGATCGTGTTTAATTTAATGCCCATGGTGAGCTCTTGGAGGATATGCGCAGGGCTGTCTCTGAGGAAGATTAATGTTGCAGCGATTGTGTAGAGTGGATGGGGGTGAAGGCAGAAAGGCTGCACAGCAGCTGGTTGTTGCTGGACACGCACTCAGAATCTGAAGGACTAGGTCTGAGTAATGCTCCCATTCCTTGCTAACTGTGACTTTGCTCAACCTGCTTGAGCTTCAGTATTCTCACATGAACAATGAAGGTAGGTATCCTGCTATTGTGAGAATAAAATGAATTGGCCCATGTTAGAGAACTGCAGGCTATATCGAGTTCGAGAGCCCCCACAGACCCCTATTGTGGGCCACTGCTGTGACTAAGTAGAGGAAAGGAGGAGGCTAGGTGTTTAATCTCCTTCATTCAGCCATAAGAGAATGCCCATCTTGAAGCCAATATTAAAGGTATAATGTGCTTGGGTAAATTACACATTGTGCTCTAGGTATAGCATTTTAGAATGGGCAAAGAAAGTTTCTGGAGCCAGACTGCCTGTATTTGAATCTGGGATCCTCCTCTTATTAGTTGCATGAACTTACTCAAATTCATTTTCTAGGCCTTGTTTTAATGATGCTTACTGCATGGGATTGTTTTGAAGATTAAGTTAGTTAATACCAAGAAAACACAGCAGTACTTGACGTGTAGTAAATAGTCAATATTATTATTGCCTTGTCTAGCTTTTCCAAGTAGCAATGAATGATCTAGCTTTCTGGTTAGTTAACTGGTGGAAGTGTATGGAATAGGTTTGTTGAAACCTTTGTTGCATTCTTCTATCCCTGTAGCTCCAACTAAGATCAGGTTTCCCACATTAAGATCGTACAGAGTGAGCTCAGCCCTCATCCATGCACTGTGTATTTGAATATAGTCATAATGCTCTATCCACTCTTTTGTTTTTAGTTCCTTTCTCATTTCCTAATAGGTGATAGTTTTGAATTCTTTTTCTGGCAGTCCTCTGATGAATGTATTTGATGTATCTCTTACATGTGTGGCCTGGTCAGTGGAGAGATTAAAGAGAATTTCTCTTTCCTACTTGATGTCATACTGTTAATGCAACCCAAAGTTACAATGACTGTTTTGTTTCCTACATTATACTGTTAAATCATACCGAATTTATTATTAACCAACCCCCTCCAGTCCACTGCCTACATTTACTTCTTTTGTAAAAATTTATTCTTTCATTTATTGAATGATTGACTGCTTTACATATTACCATATGCCAGCTTTGTAATTGACGTTAGATATACTCCTCAAGGAGTTTGGAGTTTCCTGGGGTGTTATGCATGCAGACAGACTCGTATAATGTGTGATTGCGATAATTGTTGTAATAGAGATGTGCAAAGAGTGTATAATAAACAAAGGAAGGACACCTAATTCTCACAGTGGGGGAAAGGATGAGAGTATGACAAGGAAGATGGTGGGGGCAGAGAAAAGATGTCAGAGAAGTGCACATGGAGGAGAGGGTGTCATAAACTGTGTGAGCCCAGTCACCAAGAGAACAGAGGGAAAAAATTGTGGCATGAAATAGCGTGGTGTTCTGGGAACTAAACATAATTGGATGTGGCAGCTGCATAGAGAGCATATGGAGGAATTGATGGGAAAGATGCTGACCAGGTAGGCAGGTATTAGGTTCTGGTGGCTCTGCATGTCATAGTAAGGAATTAATATTTAATCCTATGGGTAACGAGCTAACATGAAAGGATTTTATATTAGAGATGGTTATGATTAGATAGATGTATATTTAAATCATACGAGGCTAGTAGTCTGTGTAGTGTGATCTATGAAGTAGAGTAAGCCAGAAGAGAGAGCTACGGTGGCTAATGGAGAGGCTATTCATGTCACACAAGTGAGAAAAAAGCATGAAATCATGACCAAGACATGGTCATGGGAACAGAAAAGAAGGGAAATTTTTGAGAGATTTATTAAGTATATATATTTTGAGCACTTAGGCACCCTGAGCGGCGAGATCCTCAGGACTTGCTGACCAGGTAGCTGGAAGTGGCAGAAAGAAGGAGTTGAGGCTCAGCCCCAGGTCTGAGTGGGTGGGTGATGATGTCATTCACAAGATAGGTGACAAAGAGTTGATTGAAAGACATGAAAGAGTCCCCTGGGGACCCAGTATGTTTTGGATACCCATGGGACATCCAAGTGGAATTGTACAGCAGACATTTGGCTTATGTATCAAGAATGCAGGAGAGACTGTTTTTGTATGTGTGCATGCTGAGAAGTGGACTGCAGCTCGTGCATATATAGAGGACGGTTGAGACATGGATATGCGGTAGATCAACCAGAAGAGGGCTGAGGACAGTCATGATGAGAATGCTAACCTGAAACAGAAACATGGGAAAGGGTAGCCCTAGAAAATGAATTTGAAAGAGACATCAATTGGGCAGTTGGCTAAAAACCAGGAGAAAATGGTGTCATAGAACTCATGGCAGGGAGAATTTACAGTGCTTACAGAATGTGTGTGTGTGTGTGTGTGTGTGTATATGTATATATATATATGTATATATATGTACATGTATCTGTTTTACAAATATTTTATTTCTGAACTCACTAAATATTTTGTATTTTTAAGTAGAGTTGGACTACTTCTAAATATTAGAAAATGTACTGTGAATAAGTGGAGTCCAGAGCAGGTGACTGTCAGGATGGGGTACCCCGTTTTGGAGAAATATGCCTGCTAGAGATCAGGGGTGTGTGTCCTCCCACCATTTGGGCCTAATTCTAGTAGGCCCTGGTTCTTTACATTCTAGTTAGGTTTTGTGGCTGTTTTGTAGTTTGAGTGGGATGGAGATTTCCTCTCTGTTTTTTTCTTCTCTTTGTTTTTAGAGAAACGAATTCAAGTTGCGAGGACTTTTTCTATGTAATATTTAAACAAAAGTCCCATGATTCTTTTAAAAGTTTGAGCTAACTAGAAAATAATATTTACAGCAGCATTGTTTTTATTTTTAAATTGAACTCTTGAGTTTTTCATGCATTTCGATCATGGGTTTCTTTAGAGCAGAAGCAAGGCATATTTATCTTAATGTCCCCAGAGCTTAACCCAGAGTCTGGTTATAGACGTGCTTGATAAATGTTTACTTTTGTCTTTCTTGTTCATGATTACACAGTTCCATTTTTGAGAGCTTCCAGCTTTCTTGAACCTTCTTGACTTTTAATATCTCATTTCACTATATTATGTCAATTTGTCTTCTGCATTTTATTAATTCGACTCTTTTTAACTGTCTAAAGTTCAGTATGTTTCTTTCTCCCCCAAATGTTCAAGTGAAATGAGAATTTATTTTCAGACTATAAACGTGCCATAATATTTGAGAATTGCAGTTGAAACAGAGGCAGACCTAAGGAGATTGAAGTTGAGACAGAAAACTGGCAGAGTGACCCTGCTTCTCTTTCACTTCTACAGGGTCTCTTGTTTCTACTTTTCTTTGTTTTCTTGCTCTGTTTTAAATTTTTATTATGAAAAATTTCAAACATATACTACCATTTAGAGTATAGTATAACAAACCAAATGCATTCCTAGTTTTTTCCACTTTAACTATCAATAACTTTGCCATTGGGTGTGGTGGTGTGCACCTGTAGTCACAGCTACTCGGGAGGCTGAGGCAGGAGGATTGCTTGAGTCCAGGGGTTCAAGGCTGCGGTGAGCTATCATTGTGCCACTGCAGTCCAGCTTGAGTGACAGACAATAAAAAGAACTTTACCATGCCATAATTAAAGTGTTAATAATGTCACATCTATTCCACTACACCAGCCATGTTGGTCAGAATTAGGCTTAGAATAGGTTATGTTAGATTCCTTGTCTAATTTCTGGGAGACAGAATTAGCAGTCAGGAAGTCATGGACTTGATTTGACTTACAGGTGATGATCAGATAAGAAACTTCCCCCGTCACTGTTCTATCTTCCCTCCCTCCCTATTTTGTGATCGACATCAGGGATACATTTTTCCTACCTCCCTAGGTGGCCTACTGTATGCTTCCAGAAAAGTAACTATGGGACCTTCCTTGATTTAAGAAAGCTCTGATTTGGATAATGCTTTATTTGGTATCTTAAGCTTCTCAACAAAATATGAATTTTGTGGCTGATGTTCCCTTTTGGTTTTCTTTTCTGTGACTATTGCTAGAGGATAATAGGACTTAGTATGCTCTGTACTCATTCTAGGCTCAGCTTGGTTCACTTTTTCAGAGCTCTGGGAAGTTAGTGCTTATCATGGCTGTGGCAGGAGGTAGTGGAACCAACAATGACATTTGCTCATTCTCCCCATATGTACACAAGTATTCCCTGTTCGCTTGCCTGTAAGGTTGGGCTTCCTTTTTCAGGAGTTTTGCTGTTTGTAGCTATTGTAAAGTAAGAAATAAAAAGAAACCTTTTGGAGTAGGGGAAAGTTTTATAGGAAGAAGAAATAAAAGGTCTAAATTTATTACCCCTATTTCTACACTCTGTATATATTGCACTTAAGCAATTGTCTTCTTTGGTTATTCAGTTTTCTCTGTGCTATTTGTATTCCACTTAGGAAAATAAATTGGGTGTTTCTTATATAATGAAAAACTAATCGTATTAGATATTATTATATAATAATTCACAGATATGTCTGGGTGGGAAGGAATTTGCACATTTTAAATAAAAGTTTACCATTTTGGATTTTTTTGTTTACTTAAAGCCAGAACTATATTGTATGTATGTTCTTAGTCTGTAACTGCATGATCAAGTTCATGAAGGTGAGCCATTGTATTGTTTTCCTAGCTTCTTCTTTTCTGAAAGTGCCATGTCATGTCTTTTCTTTTATTCAGGGAATCAGCAGTCTCTTCAGTTCTTTAAAAGTGGTGCGGCTCTTACGACTTGGCCGTGTTGCTAGGAAGCTGGACCATTACCTAGAATACGGCGCGGCAGTGCTCGTGCTCCTGGTGTGTGTGTTTGGACTGGTCGCGCACTGGCTGGCCTGCATATGGTATAGCATCGGAGACTACGAGGTCATCGACGAAGTCACGAACACCATCCAAATAGACAGTTGGCTCTACCAGCTGGCCTTGAGCATTGGGACTCCGTATCGATACAATACCAGTGCAGGGATATGGGAAGGAGGACCTAGCAAGGACTCCCTGTATGTGTCCTCTCTCTACTTTACCATGACAAGCCTTACAACCATAGGATTTGGAAACATAGCTCCTACCACAGATGTGGAGAAGATGTTTTCTGTGGCCATGATGATGGTTGGCTGTAAGTATCTTGATTTTTTTTTTTCCTTTTGAAAAAACTATTGTTGTTGGCAATTTTCCTGGCTCCAAATCTGATAGGATTAACATGAACTACTTTGTTTTCATAAAGGAGTTTAATACATATCATTTGCAATTGGTTTAATTTTTATTCAGTCTTAAAAAATACAAATGCAAAATAATACATATTATTCTTTAGAGTGTAATAACACATGAGAAACAAAGTGTGGATAGAGTGATACAAAAATCAGAATGGGAACGCTGTGGTTTAACTCTCTTCATAGTATTGTACCTGGCAGAGCTCTCCTTAAGACACCATGAGAGGTGGCATCTGGCACATTCCATTGGTATTGTTGGTAATGTGTTAAATTTCAGAAAAGCAGACGGGATCTGGTGTGAGATATATAGTTTATAAAATATTTTAGTTAATAATTTCTGAATTAAAGTTGACCTCAGGATACAGTTTAATATAGGTTTTTATGATTAAGACTAGTAAAAAAAGGTTTATAAATCTAGTCTTCATTACAAAAAGTCTAGGTTGACTATATGCCTGTTTGAGGGAATGAAAGGATTAGTATTAATAAACATAAGCTCATTCAGCAATGAGAAATATCTAGGATTTAGCACACATGCCTGAGTTTCAAGTGTCTTGAATGGTGTTCTTGGAAGTAGAATGCCCCCTAGAGGGGCCAAATACTCAGAACACTCAGGTGCTCTATACTCAGACTGGGTGACATCAGAAGACCAGAACATTAAGGAAATACATACCAATGAAGCTGTTTTAAAAGATCTTGAGGGAGACTTCACTACCATCCATACCTTTAAGTTAACTTAGATAATTTATCCATGCCTAGTTCTGATACCTAAAGCAACCTTAAGATTGTTTTACTGAATATGTGATTAGTGTTATTAGCACCTCTTGAGCTTTTGTATTATAGTCATTGGTTTTTGGTCTAAGCCATCTTTTCTGAGATTCTACATTGCAGAGGTTTAGATTTTGATGTTGATGAGAAAGATATTGGAGTCCAGGGGCCTTGGCTGGCCCATGAGAGGTCAATATCTTGGGTCTAAGCAGGTAGTTTTAATAGTTCAGAATGTCTGAAAGCTATCGGAAGCACCAGTGTTAGCAGCTGTTTAGCTTCTGTTCCTCTAAAATTCCCTTGTACAGGTACAGAAATAAGAATACACATGCTCTGTTTGCTGATTTGAGCTCGCAGTTAGTGAAAATTCCAAGTACTGTTTGCTTTAGAGGCTTTCAGGAAGAAAATGTATTACACACAGAGATCTTGATGATTAACTAAACTGATATCTACATACCAAAAGTGGTAGGATGTATGGGCAGACACGTGCTCTATAAATTCAGAAGACAACATTTTGTCAGATACAGTATTTAGTACTATACTACTTTGTATATGTATACAGTACATTTTGCCTGATACTTGATTATAGTTGGACTTTTTATTAAGAGATGAGGGTCTCACCATGTTGCCCAGGCTAGAGTGCACTGGCTATTCACAGGCATGATCTTAGTACAGTTCAGCCTTGAGCTCCTGGCCTCAAGTGACCCTATTGCCTCAGACTCATGAGTAGCTGGGACTATGGGTGTGTGCCACCACACCTGCTTGAGATTTTTTATAAAACTTTTTATTTTGAACTAATTATAGATTCGGTAGAAGTTACAAAGGTAGTACAGAGAGAGCCTTTGTTCCCTCACCTAGTTTCCTCCAGTAATCACATCTTACATAACTATAGCACAATATCAAAATTGACATTGATACAATGTATGTGTATAGTTTTATGTTGTTTTATCACACATGTAGGTTCCTGTAATTACCACTGCAATCAAGAGGCAGAGCTGTTCCATCCCCACAAAAATCTCCCTCATGTGTAACCTGCCCTTTCCCCCGACAATCTCTAACTCCTAAAAACTACTAATCTGTTCTCTATAATTTTGTGATTTGAGAATGTTACATAAATGGAATCATGCAAAACCTGACCTTTTGAAATTGGCTTTTTCTATTTGGCATTATATCCCTGAGATCCATCTAAGTGAAGTATATCAGTGATTTGTTCCTCTTTATTGCTGAGCAGTATTTCATTATTTGGACATACTACTGTTTAACCATTTGTCTACTGATGGACATTTTGGTTGTTTCCAGTTTTTGGCTATGACAAATAAAGCTGATATGATCATTCATGTATAGGTTTTTGTATGGATATAGGGTTCTTCATTTTTTGGGATAAATGCTCAGGAATGCAATTACTAGGACATGTGGTAAGTATATGTTTAATTTTTAAAGAAATTGTCAAACTGTTTTGCACAGTAGATAGACTGCTTAGTTATATTTGTCATAAGAGAATCATAGGAAAATCAAATTTATGTAGAGTTGAAGGACAACATTATTTATGCTCCTTCTCAGGCTCCAAAGCTGGGAATCATCCTACTGTCAGGTGTCGGGACCGGGTATCAGGTCCCCCTGGTTCGTGGTTCCCAGTGCCAAGGAATGGTTAGTGGTACCAAGTCAGCAGAGCAAAGGAGCAGACCAAGCAGATGCAAGCAAGCAAAGCGCCAAAGTTTATTAAAGCTACATTCCAGAGAAGGAATGGGTCAACCCCCGCAAGTGGAGACCCTGAGTTTAACAAGATTTTCCCTTTTATGCTGATTCCCTAATTTTATGTTAAGTAGGGGGTGGAATATTCATGGTTTTTCTTGGAAAAAGACTGAGAATTCCTGGAACTGGGAATCCTCCCCATTTTTAACCTTGTAAGGCAATTTCTGGGGGTTGCCATGGTATTTATAAACCGTCATGGCACTGGTGGGTGTGATTTTTACTATGTTAATGAGGGTAGGTCACGTGAGGATACTGTCACCTTGCTTGTACGCATGCTCCAGAGAGCCTCACTTGTGGCCTTGATCATATCTCTACTTTGTGGCCTTTCTGGTTGGTCAGTCCTTGGAGACTCCCTATCATAGACCGAATATCTGGTCAGTCCTTGGAGACCCCTTGACATGTCATCTGTTCCTTCTTGGAAGCCCCCCTTCTGGTCAATTTGTTCATCCTAGTAGACAAACCATCTCCTAATGTCATCTATTTCTCAATTAGAAACCCCTAGACAAAGCACCTCTTCCCCTCCTCCTTGTCCCAACCCAGCACTAGATTCCTTTGCTTTCCTCCGTGTTGCGTCTATTCCTATACAAGGCCTGCTGGGTTAACCTACATAATACATTTGATTATTTCTCTTTACTTCCATAGTTTACTAACCCAGACCATCATCTCTGGCCTGGACTTTTGAAGTAAGTTCCTATATGTTCCTTCTGTTTTTATTCTTACCCCACAATCTCTACCCAGAAGCCAGAGTGGTCCTTTAAAAGCAAATCTGATCACACAATTCCTCTGTTCAAATCCTTCCAGGTGTGCATAAAATAAAATCCAGATTCTCTGCCCCATCTTTCAAGGCCTTACTGATCTCACCTGTGCCTGCCCTACCTCACTGTCTACCATTCTTCCTCTTTTATTCTTCTAAATCCATGCTAGCTGTCTTGTCTCTGAACATGTCAAGCTCAGTCCTGTCTCAGGGGCTTTGTACTTGCTTTTCCCACCGCTTATAACACTCCTCTCCTGACTTATTCCCTGAATTCCTTCCACTGAATCACCTCTCCAGAAATTCCTTCCAAATGCTATGCTGCTATAAAAACCACCCCAGTTCCAGTCACAGTCAACTATATTCTCTGCCCTTTAACCTTTATCTTCATCACATCTACCAAGATCTGAAACCAGGTTTGCTCTGTTTTTCTTTTCCTTCAGGATGTGAACTCCCTGAGAGTAGGGACTTCTGCTCTGTATCCGTAACATCTAAACAATTCTTAACAGTTCCATGCACAATCTTAACTTGTTGTGTGAATAAATAAAGTTGAAGATGTCCCTGCTGGTCATGCTGAGAGTCTGCTGTCCTTGAATCTATCCTAATTAGGTCTGCAATGAAGATACACGCCAAGAAAAAGCACGGTGTTCGAGTTTTGGCCCTGATTCCTTTGTGAGAACCCTGGCGAGCTATATTGTCATCCTTTGGGAATGTGGTAGGTCCTTTAGGTGGATTGCTAAGCCCCTAAGTCTCTCACTAGGCCTATTTATGTAAGTTTTAAGAAGCTAGTCAATGGAAGCTCCAACAACCCTTTCTCCCACTGTACTAACATCTACCTATGTTGGAAATTTTCTCACACATTCAGTTGGCTTTTCAAAACTTCATTTGGTTCAGAGTTGGCCCATTTCTTCTCTACTTCATGAATGACCAATTATACTTGCTAGATCTAAATTTCCTTTTCTTCTCTTCTTTTCTCTTTCTGAAGTTCCTGTTTTGATTTCAAAATGAAGAACTGTTGTTAAAGCAGATCCTTTTTTCCCTTGAGTTTCTGCTACCTCCTTTCAACACCTGAGTAGTAGTTTCTGTTCATATACCAATTTCTGACATCTTCTTGCCTTTTGACTTAGGTTTTCCATTTGTGCCTCTGAATAAGTCCAGTTTTAATAGCCAGAGTGTTTCAAGGAGATACCTTTTAATTTCTTTTGTAGTCCTTGAGTCCTTGGTAGTTTCATGGGATGTTTCCTTTGAGGAAAAGATTATAAAAAACTGTCTAGACTCATGAAGTATTATGGTAACTTTGCACAATTCTAAAATTTATTAGACACACATGCAAAAAATATCAACCAAATGTGGATATTATAGCTGTTTATAATTTTAATATCATTTCTTTCTTACAATAATATCAAGCAAAACAAGCAAATGAAAACAAAGCACCAGGATTCCTAGAGACCAATATGTGCTATGAGCCACAGCCGGGGGTTTAGTGCTCTGTGTGTGTGTGTGTGTGTGTGTGTGTGTGTGTGTGTGTCTGGTGGGGAAGGAGGTAGAAAGGTTCATGCTTTCACTTGTGCTAGGGTTGTAATCAATCTGTGCTAAGAATCACTACTTGTAACCTTCTAAGAATTTTTTTTTGTTTGTTTTTTGAGATGGGGTCTCACTCTGTTGCCTGGGCTAGAGTGCAGTGGTGTCATCATCATAGCTCACTGCAACTTCAAACTCCTGGGCTCAAACCATTCTCTTACCTCATTGTCCCAGGTAGCTGACACTATAGGCATGTGCTGCCATGCCCAGCTAATTTTTCTATTTTTTTTAGAGATGTGATCTCGCTCATGTTCAGGCTGGTCTGAAATTCCTGGCCTCAAGCTATCTTCCCACCTTGGCCTTCCAAAGTGTTAGGATTACAGGCATGAGCCACATGCTAGGCCAGAAAATTGTTTTATCAAAAGGTTGGCCAGGTGTGGTGGATGGCTCTTGCCTGTAATCCCTTTGGGAGGCTGAGGTGGGAGGATTGCTTGAAGCCAGGAGTTCGAGACTAGCCTTGGTAACATAGTGAAAACCCATCTCTACAAAAAAACAAAACAAAACAAAACAAACAAAAAAATTAGCCAGACATGGTAGTGTGGGCCTGTATGTAGTCCTAGTTACTCTGGAGGGTGAGGTGGGAGGATGGTTTGAGCCTGGGAATTCGAAGTTGCAGTGAGCTGTGATTGTGTCACTGAACTGCAGTGTGGGTGACAGAGTGAGACCCCATTTCTGAAAAAACCAAAACCAAAACAAAACAAGCAAATAAACAAAAAAGGTTGATGAAGACACTAGCTGCTTATAGTCTGTTGAGACAAACAATCACTGCTCTTAAATGATAGCCTCTTTTTCTGGAGAAAGTCATCTGAAATTTTTACACCTTCCAGCAAAATTTAGAAATTTCAATGGCAGCAGTACCTGTTCCTAGGTCCTTTGTGAACCCTTTTTTAATGGTTATTTCTCTCCTAGGCTCTTGTTACCCTATGCTAAGTTGCATATGAACTCTGTCCAGAAATACAGTTTCAAGGTTATTTTTGATGATACCAGTCAAGTCTTCAAAAACATTATGACTGTGGCCTTTCCCTAGTCCTTGTCACCTGAAGTTCCTTCCAGATCTCTCTTGTGTCAGCAGGATCCTAGGATATTTCCCTTACTTTTTACCTAGGAATTTCTTAGACTCAAATCCTTTATTTCTATATTGGCCCAATGTGGAAAATCTTCCTGCTCAGATTTCTGAACTGGAAGAGTTGCTTGGTTCTTCTCAGAATATGTCTACTGTCATGCATCCTTTACCTCGAATTTGTCTTTTCTTAGTTTTGTCATGCTCTGTGCCTCGAGTGATCCCCACAGCTCTGATGGCAGCTGTTATTCCCCAGGGTGGTGACATCCTCCCCATTCCTCTGTGTCTGTCCATTCACAAATGAACCCAGCTACTCTGCTGACGTTCATGAAATTCAGTACCAGAGGCTTTTGTGAAAGAGAATAATTTTTGCAGTTTAATTCTGTAGCAGTTGTGGAATATAGCATATATATGTATATATACAAATGTATGTGTTTAGATAAGGATGTGGGTGATCTCTTTGCTAATTTGTTTAGTAAACACTTAATGATATTCATGTTCTTCATGTGCTTTTTTCTAATCCATTTTATTTAAATAATCTTATTGTGTCTTTAATAATATTAGATTTTCCACAGATTAGCATACTGACTAATTTTGCTGCTATTTGGAAAGTACCTTAGTACACTGATGATTTATCTTGATGGCTATAAAACAAAGGAATACAAGATGGAATTTTTCCAATATGATTATTCTCTTGTCTTAATGTGTTTTTATAAGTCCTTTTCTAATGATTTATCAAGAAAGCAATTACTTAGTTCCTTGTTTATGACTAAATTATCACATAAATAGAATTTTAGTTTAATCTAACTATTATCAAGAACATTTGCATCTTTCATTATAATTTTATAAAAGAAAGAAACAAAAATGTAAGTTATGAATACCTCATTACCATAAATAATTCATGTTCAACCATGAATTTCTCTCTCTTTCCATATATATGTATTTGTTTTAATACACTATTGAATACATTATTAAACATGTATACAGCATATGTTAAAGGGCTTTAAGATTGGACCTTGAGTATTCATTTTATCTAAAAGCGTGTTTTTACTTTTTCCATTGTGATTTGCTTGGTTGCTAAATTGGGGCCACCTGCCTCATGTGGTATATGATGATCAGAACCTGTGCTTCTGTGATGCCAGGCAAACTGAGTCTTAAAAAGCAAAACAAAGCAAAACTGAAAATTATAAATATGAAAATTGCTGAGCTTTCGCTGGTAGACAGGAAACCCAGTCCTAACGATGCTAATCTGCAATTTTCAAATAGGATGTAATTGATAATAGCTTGAACAGTCTGAAAACAGTCTGTAATTGACTGGTAGGGTTTATAATGCAGCAGGCAAATGGTTTAGCACATTTAGAAGTATAGCGGGGCCATCTGCCAGTGGGATGTGTATGAAGGGAAATTTGAATCTTTGTGAGGGTGGTTCAGTGCCACTGGGGAGGCCTAGTTACACACTGGTCGCTCAGTGTCACGCAGGGGAAACCATGGCCACGTTATATTCTCAGGTTGATGGGCTCATTCGGCGTCATCTGCAGAATTCAGATAAAAGTCAAGCAGGATTGTGGACATTGTCCTGACCTCTCCCCATAGGAAAAAGGAAATACATAGAGGATGGTACGGCCCAAGGATTGGGAGAATATATGATAGAATAAGTTGGAGGTAAAAGCCTGTGTGACCTGGGAGAGTCTTTAAATCTCTCTGGGTTTTAGATTTTTCAATTGTGAAATGCCAAAGTTGAAATAAATGACTATTAAGGTCCCTTTCAGTGCTAACATTCTATCCATCTAAGATTCTGTGAGTGCCTGTCAGCAGAAAGGAGCTGGCTATCGGAGATAAGGTTAAGATGGAAAAAAATTGGTGCCAGAAAGATTTTAGGGCTTTTCATGGATAGTGACACCTTGTTTTATGAAGAGTAAGATGTGTCTTCTATAGAAAATGTCTGTAAAGAGTTAGGGGGAAAGATTTTCAGGGAATATTGTAGAGAAAAGAAAATATACTTTTGGAAAGAAAAGTGGTTTTCCATATAGAAATTAGCCAGCTAGGAAGACTGAAAGGGTTTGTCTAAGGGCAAAGGATTGGGGCCCAGGGAGAGGTCTGTAGACCACACCCAGCGGGGCTTGGAAGGTGCTTGGCTCAGAAAGATATCCAGGCAGGCTTGAAAGTGGGTTGTTGCCTTTCCCAATATTTAAAAAAGTTCTTCTACAAATCTTAATATGAGACTTCAGGTATCTCCGTTATAGTGTTAAGTTATAAGTTAAAATTTTTCTTTCCCTTGCTATTGTGGTGTAGGTAGGAAATGGCAGTGTAAACATGCTTATTTTCATTTCTGATTTTAGTTTTAGCCAGATGGAGAGAGCTTTAAGCCCAATGTTTATTTTGGAAACTGGGTCAATTCTTTGTGTTTGCTTTACCCTAGCTTGTAAAAAAGACTTTTTCTTTTTTCTTTTCTTTTCTTTAATGAGCTGAATAGCCCACGAGGAAAAACATTTTGTGGAGATGAAAGTTCAGGGTTATAGGCACCTGTTTTCATGGTTTAGTAGTTTTAGCTCTATTTAATGTATTCTAGTAGTTAGAAAAAGACTGTGTGATGTGCACTTTATTCCCTGATTGTTGTTCCAAATAGAACTTGTGTCTTTTGCAGGAATGTTCTTTTATACCCATGTTTCTTTTTATGCCTTGTCACATTTTCACAAAGCCTCTTAGATTCTGTAAAGGTTGAGTTTTCCCAGAAAACAACAGGAATTTTTCTTGGTGGTCTATTAACTATCCTGGACTCTTTGCAAGGATGTTGGTTTCTGAAACTGACTTGTGTCTTTGTACAACTGAGAATTATTTTACTCATTCAGCATTGTGCCAGGTGTTCTGGTAGGCATTGGTGTTCAAGACACACTACATACTTTTCTGCCCTCAATAAGCTTGTGATATTGGGAGAGTGTCAGAAAAGAAAATCACTGAACCATCTCTCCCTCTCCCCCACTCTTTCTTTCTATCCCCATCCTCATCCTCATCCCAATGTCCATCTCTGCCTCTTCATCTCATCTCTCTTTATGCTGTGAGCACAGAGCTAAGACTTAGAATAAGGAATAAAGAAGTTAGGCTCGTGGGAACAAGGTCTGTGTTTGTCCTGTTCGTCATTGTGTATTTAGTGTAAATCATCATCTCCTAGTTGATGGTTGTGCTCATTGAACATATAATGAATGAATTAGAAAAGCTCAGCCTGAGAGGGTTCAGGAAGGTTTCTAGGAGAAAGTGATTCTTGAGCTCAGAATCTTGAGCTTCAAAAAAGGTAGGTAAATGAGGCAGGACTTACATAGGTAAAGAGAACATAGTATATGCAAAAATGTGGGAATGAAATAGCTTGGCCTTTTTGGGGAACTCCATGCATTTCACTTTGGCTTGAGTGGAAAGTAGATGTGGACAGAGAGGAGGGAAGGAACCAGGATGTCATAGGCCTTGCATAGATTGATAAAGAGTTTGTCTTTTATCCTACGTGTTGTGTAATAAATAATAAGAATTTGATTCTTCATTGTGGAAGATGAATTGGAGGAGATAAAGGCTGTAGGCAGGGAAACCACGTAGGAGGCTGTTGTAGTAATCCAGGAAGACATAAACCGAGGTGGTAGGTATATGGAGGATGGTATAGGTTTAGAGTTGGCAAACTTTATTTTTTCTGTAAAGGGCCAGATAATAACTGTCTTAAGCTTTGTGAGCCATAAGGTCTCGTGGCAACTACTCACCTCTGCTGCTGTAGTGCCAAAGCAGCCATAGACAATACATAAACCATGAGCATAGCTATGTTGCAGTGAAACTTTAAACAGGTGGTAGACTGGATTTGGCATTTGGGCTGTAGTTTTATGGTTTGTGAAAAGGCTGTGGACTTTGGAATAAGACAAACAAACTGAGGTTCAATTTTTTTTTCATTATCATGTGATAGGAATTTATATCATTTATATAAATCATTGTCTATAACATGGGATAATAGTTCCTACATTTCAGAGTTATTTGGAATTTACAAAAAGAGATTGTATGTAAATTTCCTGAAACATTTTTTAAAGTTGCTATGGGTGAATGTGGGATACTGTAGAAGAAAGAGATCAAAAGGACTTTTAGATTTCTAGTAAATTCGGCTGAACAAATGAGGAAACTCTTTTCTAAACTAGGAAAGAAGGTGCAGTTATTACTGGAGTAAGGTAGTTCTTCTTCCTGCAGGTGATTCAGATGGAGATGTTCATCAGGCAGTTGGAAATATGGTTTTGGGTTCCAGAGATATGAGGCACGGAAAGATCTTTTTGGAAATAACAATGTGTAGAAAGTAACTGATGTCAAGAAAGTGTAGAGTACAGTCATACAGAGCTGGCCAAGAGTAGACACTTGAGAAAGGAGAGCCCAGAGCAGTAGAAAGGAAGTATGGTTCCAGAGGGAGCGTTTGTTGCTAACAAAGGATAAGAGAACTTTAAGGAGGGAGGGGGAACAGCAAGACAACTTGGGACAGCAAGTCAGGAGAGATCTGGCTGGCCTCAGGAGCCACCAGTGACTTTGGATGAGTAGTTTCATTGGATGAGTAAGGGCAGAGGACCACATGGGGAGCTCATGGAGTCCAAACCATTTTTTTTCTATATGAAGAGTTTTATTAGTAGCCATTAACCTTGGGGAAATAGATCATGTTAATATAGTATTTTTCTTTGCCAGTGTTTTTTTCTGAATCAACTTTCAGTTCAACAAAATATATTTAAATTAGATTATTAGATGCCTAACATCTAATAATGTTATAGTATTATAACATTATGAAATAAAAAAACAAAATTAAGTTAGAAGTTTTTATGAAATCCAACTTTATTTGAACAGATATTTTAGAGGAGAATTTTATTTACTGATGACTGTAAGATTATTTGATGACTTTCCAATAAATTTAGTTTTGGTTCTTATTAAAACATCTATTTCCCAGGACAGACTGTTGCGTGCTGGGTGAAGTGGTGCTCTGCTGGAAAAAAAATAGTGGGGATTTACATGATTCCTAAATATGTAGAATCCATCAATTGACATATGATTTTAATTTTTATCAAAATGAAATACTTAAAATTTTTTTCCTCACAGGTTGAAAGACTCACAAATCTATAGATAAATATTTTTTAGAACTTATTAAAATAAATGTCATACCAAAGGGCTTTATGCATGTATTTAAGAATTTCTTTGGTGTGCTCAGAGAGAGGATTTTATCAGGAGCAATTTCTAAGCCAGCTCCTAAGTGACTGCTTCTTACCTACTTATTTAATATTTACATAAATTGTGAAAAGTGGGTTAGGCCTCCCTGGGAGGTGAGGTGCCAGGCCTACGATGCTGGCTTAGGACTGTGTGCGTAGGTAAGATCTTTATAAGACGAGGACTATTTTCAAGTTGACTCTCAGAAAGTACTGGAGGCTTTAAAACTTCTCTTTAAAGCTAGATCTATAGCTATCCTTTTAGATCCTATTTTTAAAAGGTGAACTTATTTTTAACAACCCCACACCTTAATCTGTGGTCTAATTTGGGAGCTTCACTGATTTAAAGTGTCCTGTAAGAGAAGGACACTTGAATTCATGCCCCTAGTTAGGCGTTGGCAAAGGAGGCTGGTCTAGTATTGACTCTTCTGGTGAGACTTTGGTATGGGAGTCATAGACCTCAGGAACGTTCCTTGCCCTGTGCTACCTGTGTATGTGCCTATTAGTTTCCTTATAAAAGGTCCCAAAGGATCCCCCAGTAGGTGTTTTCCCCAACTTCCTTCCCTTACAAGAGCCTTGCTAGAGAACGGCAGCCCCTGTTCCCCACCCCCACATTGTTACTCTAAATTCCTTCATCCGTTGGCCTGTTGCTGCATCATGCTCTAAGAACCACATCTGGATCCACTGCCTCTTTTTCTGTTCTGGGTCTGGGACTGCTCTGCACTAGCCAGAGTCAACGAGACAGTGTGTGAACAGGTACCACTAAAATACATGATTCACAATCTTGAGAATCTTTCCTTGTTTTAGGTCTTCTCCCTCCCATGTTTTGCTGAGCAACTATTTTTGTGCAATGCTTACATGTTTTCTTTGACCTCTCCCAAACCTGTGCCCACCCTTCTTCACTTCAGCGAAGACCTTCCTTTTACTTCTCTGAAAAAGGCCAGGGTAGCTGCAGCAGATGTGCATTCCTCACGCTCCAGACTCCCCCGTTACAGAGACAGGCTGCGGAAGCACCAGGTGCAAACCATTCAGGGACTTGTAGGCCAAAGTAGAGGCTTTTATACTGAGTCAGATGGGAAGACTTTTGAGGGTTTGGGGCCAGAGTGGCATGATTTGCCTTATGTCTTATAAAGATCAATCTGGCTGCTGTGTGGAAAATAGGCTGTGAGGGGTCAAGGAAGGAAGAGGGCAGACAGGTTCATAGGTGAGAGATGGTGGTGATGGTAGTCAGAAATGGTTAGATTCTGGACATATGGTTTGGACCAACAAAACATGAGAATATGAGAGAAAGAAGATTTACTTTAAGGCTTTGGTGCAAGCAACTGCTACGCTAAGTTCGGGATGGTCATTTGTTATGTCCAGTGGGCAGGTACATACGTGAGTCTAGAGTTAAGTGTCTAGGGCGTGGACATAGATTTGCTTTGTAACTTGATGTATTTTTCTCCAGTTGTTTGCCCTTCTTTCTTCTGTGTTGTCCATCTAACTCTCTCTTTCTTTACTAGCTCTTTCTCATCAGTGCATAAACATGCTCATGTCTCTTTAATCCTAAAACAATGTACATATGTGAATAAAACATTCGACCTTGCATTGTCTTTGCCTCATTATCTACCAGTTCTTCCCCTTTTGAGCTTCCTAAAGCCTGTGTCTTCACTTCCTTGTCTCCATTTACTCCCCATGGAAATGGGCTTCTTCCCCTGTACTAGTGCTCAGAGTACATTTCCTAGGTTTCATAGACTCTCTTTCATACTACAGAGACACTTCCTTGGGCTTCTTGGATATTTTTCCCTTTCTGGTTCTCCACCCACCTCTCTCGCTATTTCTTCTCTGTTTGCTCTGCTGAATCATGTTACTTTGTCTTTCTCTTAAATATTGAAAACTGTGATATTAGGAACAAATTATTGAAAGATCAAGGGCAGCTCTCCTGATAGACTGAGAAGTTTCTTCCAAAAGGAGTGATTTAGTGGGAGGCAGCCAACTCCCAGATGTCTCCTTGATCGCTTTGCTTGATAGTCCCACCGTTAGAAACCCTACTTTGTGTGTCCTTGACTGCAGAAAGCTCCTCGGAGGCTGCTATTTTTTTGCCTCTAAAAGATGCACATCTCCAGCCCCTATTATTAAATAGCATAACCAGCATGGACTGAGTTTCAAACTAGCTCACTGTCACGATGAAGAGAAAAGAGGTGCTGAGATTTCAGAGGAGGGTGGAGAAAACATTTGGAGCATGGGGTGCTTCCTGACAGGCAGGTGTAGGAAGGAGCTAAGGCAATGATGCCAAGAGGAAAGAGATTCTGTAAGGACTCTTTTTTCTTCTTAGCTCTATGGTGGGAAAAATAATCAAGGATTGTTAATTCATACCACCTTTTCCCTGGTTCACTGCCATGAGATCTTTTTTCC
>CAUYRT010055762.1:0-81017 GCA_963574885.1 Lepilemur ruficaudatus
CAATTAATTTCTTTCTATTTTATAGTAGAGACGGGGTCTCGCTCTTACTCAGGCTGGTCTTGAACTCCTGACCTTGAGCTATCCACCCGCCTCGGCCTCCCAAAGTGCTAGGATTACAGGCGTGAGCCACCGCGCCCGGCCCAAATGCTCTTCTTAAGAGAAAGCCTGTCTGTTTTGACTTGATTCGATTTGATTTCCATGGTCTTTCCAGAACCTTTCAAAGATCTGGAAAGGGTCAGCCTCGCTGGCCTGAAAGCTGTGAGCACATTCACTCCCACAGAATTTGTCCTGAGCCCTGAAATAGTTTCCACTTTCAGAAGGATCTATACATATTTTTAGGGTTAGACAGATAATTTAAATTCTCAGGCCTAATTGAACCGACAGAATGGAGGATGGGCGTGCTACAGATGGAAACATTTTCCAAGTGTGGCGACCTCCGAGTTCAGATTTAATACCTACATAATAAAGGCTCGGAGATAATATAACAGCATTGTTTCTGTTGCCCTATTTTTTTTTTTTTTTAACTTATGTAGCAACTTTATCATTTGAAGAAATGGCTAGTGTTTTTAAATACAGGCTACAGGAAACATCAAAAAGTGACCCCCATTAAAAGATATCTTTTTCACGAAGAAAAGGCCAAGTCTTTTGATGAATAAAAACACTAGATGTTAAGTGTTCTTCTGAATTTAAAAAAAAAAAACGCTTTTGGGGGAAAGGAAGGAATTGCCTGGTTCACCCACAAAGTGTTTACGGAGTACCTACTGTGTGCCTCACTCTCCACTGGGTGTTTTATTAATGTATCATCTCAGTTAATCCTATAATGAGTCTAGGAGGCAAATACTATTGTCCACATTTTGCAGTTGAGGGGAGTGAGGCTAAGACGGAAGGTCACACAGCCCACAGACTCGAGTGTGACAGACTCGAGGGCCACCCCCGACGGGGTAGCGAGGCAGCCTGTACGTACACAGGACATGCCCTGTCTTTGACGGTTTTGTCCTGCGTCTTTATTCACTGTATCAGGTTGCCCTAAACATCCTGTCTTCAGCTATTTTTAATATGTTACAAAAAATGCGTTAGAATTATTTTTCAAATTTAACGGGGCATCCCGTATTTTTATTTGCTAAAACGGGCAACTCCAACCTCTGGGTCCCATGATCTCAAATCCAGAGGTTTGGTCCCGTCTTCCACGCAAAAGGAATGGCTTTTTCGAGGCACTTGCGTACTCCTTGATGAAACAGACAATGTATATGTTAAATTTGATCTGCAGTAGTCTTGAGTCAGTTAGACTCGAGTTCAACCCTTTGCTCTGCCACTTGCAAGCTGTGTGATCTTGGGCAAGTTTCTTAACCTCCCTGAGCCTCAAGTTGGCCACCTGTAAAATGAGGACAAGAATAGTGCCTACCTCGTAGGATTACGTGAGGATTTAAAAAGAGAATGTATATCATAAAACAACCCAGTTCCTGGCGTATAGTAGATATTCAAGAAATATCAGCTATTACCTATGCCTTCAACATCATTCTTCTAAGGCATTGCTCTGGGCAGGTCATCCCTTCTTTAAAATATTCACTGCCTAGCTGGGCTCAGTGGTGCACACCTGAAATGCCAGCTATTTGGGAGGCTGAGGTTGGAAGATCACTTGAGGCCAGGAGTTTGAGACCAGCTTGGACAATAAAGTGAGACCCCCATCTCTAAAAAAAAAAAAAAAAGAAAAGAAAAGAATAAAAAGAAAATAAACCATTCACTGCCTATAAGAGATGGTGCAAATTCCTTAACTTTTCACATAATGTCTTGTGTGTTCCGGCCCTGGCCATCTTGCCAGCCTGGTTCCCACCACCCCACATAGGAGATAATCAAGATAATCGAGTCATGTTTGTCGAAAACATGTTGAAAATTACTCTGAATTTCATTAAGGAAACAATTAGGTTTTCCTTGAATTTTTTTAAGATTTCACTGATATTGAATCCCTAGGCCACCTTGTCCTGACAGGTGGATTTCACTTTTTAATGAAAGATGCCAGGTAATTTAGGATGCTCCAGGACCCTGCCAGCAAGACCCCCACACTGGAGTGGCCAGAATGCTCAGGAAAGGGTCTAGAGGGGGACTTTTCTCGGGAAGAGTCCATATTTCAACTCTCCGGCCACCTGCGGGCTCCCCACCTGCGCCTCCCTCTGACCGAGCCCATGTGAGATAAATCCCAACTTGGGGAGCCGCAGAGGCCTCCTGGCTCAGAGGTAGCCAAGCCATAAACACACAGAAGGAATTTTATTGGCTCATCCTCAACTCTGTTATTTTATCGTCTGGCATCTCCGCTACATTCTCTTGAAACAGACAAAAATGTCCTCTATAAAACCCACGTTTGGGATTCTGGGCTTGGATTCCCCTCGTCTGCAAAGGCATCGCTCGTAGGGAGAGGCAGTGTCGTCTCTTGGTCACTCTGAAAGTGGAGGTGTCGGCCGCTGCCTGGACGTGAGAACCCTGAGCGACACCCAGGCCCTGGGAGAGCACGTGGCGGACCCGGCACCCCTGGAGGGGGGACGAGGCGGGAGGTTAAGTCAGGAGGGGGTCCAGTACTCCGGTGGGAGAGAGGAGAAACAGTAGGCCAGAGGCCTGGTACCAGCTAAGGACACAAACCAGGCCTCTTCCCAGACGCACGGCCCGCATCCCGGAGGCCCTGCTCCTTACGGCTCCGTGTGCTGGCATAAGTTCCAAATTGCTGCCAGTTTCATGACTGTTTTTAATTTAAAGGGCTCCGGGCTGTGATATTCCAGGGCAAAGAGAGAGGTTTTTTTCCCCCCCTGCAAACGGAGCAGAAGCACGAGATCAGAGCGCCCCCACGGTCTGCAGGAACTGACTTCACCTTCTCAGCTCCTGAGATCCATTCATGTCTCCCCATCTCCAACACGTGCTTCCATTGGAAGATGAGCGTGCACCCCGGACACCCCTCGGAGGAGGCTCAGAGAAGGCAGAGCAGGCAAGCACAGCAGCTGTAAACATAACTTCCTTTAAGAAAAAAGTAAATAAATGAATTAAAGGACAGCTCAGAGTTTTCCAGAACTCAAGACAGTGGGTTGACGTCTGCAACCATCTCCGGAGGCTGATGGAAAGAGATGGGCTCAGTGACACCCCCGGACAAGGAGCTCGCTCAGACAGGGAACACTTGATGAATCCCTTCGGGGAGGAAAAACAAACAAAGGAACACTCACCTCACTTTACAGTAACCCAGTTGCGAAAGAACAGGAGAGCAAGCCAGGATAATTACACAGGCGTTTTATTATCCACGGCTGCCTTTCAAAAGGCAAAGGATGAACTTCTAAACGCTCTAGTTGGGATCTTCTGTGCCTCCTCTTCCTCCCTGCTCCGAGGAAAAGGTCAGAAGAACCCGAGCTTGTCTAGCCTGTTTTGTTCCTTTGTGCCATTTGGAAAAAGCCACCCTCCTCTGGAGGGACAGTTAGGAAAAGGTGCTCCCACTGGGTAGACAAAACCCAATGAGCTTTAGGCTTGAGTAACCCCCTTCTCCTGGGTATGAGCAAAAAGCTACACTGCCCTGCCCACAATTGCCCCCTCAGTTGGGCCCCTTTACACCGTCTGTAAAGTGTGCAACCCCACACAGTAGCTCTAACCCGAATTATATCCCCAACACATTTCTCTTATTTATTGACATTGCATAGATGATCATCTCTCCCCTCCCAGTCCTTACAGCCTGTTTGTCCCAGAACATGTTTGCCCAATTCCCTTTCAGTGATGATTGCTTATGCACAGCCAAGGGCACAAAGGAAAGGAATGGAACTTGGGTTTCAAGGGCAAAATCTAACCCGAGACCACTGGCAGATAATGGAGTCAGTGGTCTCTTTAAACGTGCCCCCGTGGGCTTCCCCGTCCGCCATCAACCTCTGCTGCCACTTATCAGAGCAGAGTGGTTTGGGGCAACAGTCCCACTCCTACAGGCAGAGCTGACAAAAAGGAATTTCACAGGGCTCTGAAACCCAGCTGCAACCTTGCTGCTCAAGCCCTGCCCGGACACATCGTTCCCAGACGTTCCCGAAAGGCATTTATTTCTCTTACTCAAGAAGAATGCCATAGGAAGAAGCAGAGTAACAGTCACCATGCAATGCACCTGGCGGGACCTGGATGGCAGAGCAAAGCTTTGGTTGCTCGGGAACACTGACACGGGCACACCAAAAAGGGCAGACGAAGTGGGTTGGCAGAGGAAGTTATCAGCAATAGGCGCGAGCCCTTGACCTCCTATGGGATGTGTGCACACTCATGTCTCCTCTGCAACCTCAGGACCTCCGCTGTCCCACGTGGTGTGCGGAGCAGCTTTCTGGATCCTTGTAGTGAGTCCAGACTAGCCTTGAGAATAAAAGCAAAAAAAAGAAAAAAAAAAGAAGAAGAAGAATGAAATAAGAAGATCCCTTGTGAATGGATCTAAGTTCTGACTCTCTTCCCAACACGGCTGTAAATTTTCCCTACAAATATTTGGATCTGTGTACAGCAAGTCTGAGTTTTGTGGAGCAGCTTGCTCTCTCGGTGACCCCTGGGTCCAAGAGTTGGCTGGAAACAGAAACGACTGGCCAAATCCTGGATGCGTTCGGCTGGGCTCAGTCCCTGCAGGCTTTGTTCTTCAATCTGTTTATACAGTCTCCCCTAGGAGTCTGTAATTTTAATCAGTAAATATCTCCCTTGATTTATCACCTTCTATTGACATAGTGGTAATTCAAGCAGTGGAGCTAAAGCTGGGCCTGCTGTGTGTTGTTTCCCCTCATTGTGCCCGAACTCTATTTGATTTTTCTCAGGCCTCTTAGGTAATTGGGCCACCTCTGACGCTCTGTGCAACAAGGCTGTGGTCAGGGGTCAGTGGGTTCCCCCTTCCGAAGGGCGGGATGCTCTCACCAATCACGACGCAACCCCATCTCGAGTTTGCTAAAACCGGAGCGGACAAACCACAGACTGATAGGACCCAGTGGATTTCATTTAAAAAGTAGAAATCCAAGATGCTTAGAAAGGACACTGTTATTCATTCTCTCCAGTTCTGGAGACAGTTTGGAGACTTTTGGGTCTGCGGGTGGTATGTGTCTGAGTGGAGCAGGGAGACCCTCCTTCCCAAACCTTCTGTAGCTGCCAATTTCCACGTTAGCAGATCAATCCCTCTGTACATATGGGGTTGGATAAGGCCTGGTACTCAGTTATACTTTTTTTTTTTTATGTATGTGCTTATTTAGTTGGTATTTGTGCTGGTAAATTTGTAACATTCTTGGGGAACCTAGTGTTCTGATTTCAGCATGGCCTTTAACCAAAAATGTTCATGAGCTTCTTGATGGTCAAGGTAAAGAAATGAAAACTGGACAGTCATAGAGCAGAATAGAGTCAAAGCTGTCTTGATAGGCCCAAGGTTCTATGTTAAGCTACCTGTGTTGCTTGCAGGTGGCCCAGAACTAGAAGGAATGGCTTCACGTGGAGGATAGGGTCTCGATTCCCAAAAGATCTCAGTGAACTGAAATGATCGACTGAAACTTAAAAGGATAAAATCAATGTAAAGTGCCAAACTTTGGTTCCAAAAATCAAATGCCAAGCCACCAAACAAGGGCAAGCTGTTTAAGTTTTGTGAGAATACATTGGAACTGTAGGTGTTCATAAGCTCTGTAGATGCTAACAGTGTCACCCCTGGCTGCCAAAAATACTAATGAAATCTTAGGTTGTGTTGGTGTGAGCATGGTTCCCTCCAACCATTCTCTCACTGAACTTGACTTTCACTGAAGTTTTTCATCGTTGTATCCCCTATGGTAACTAGATCAGTGCCTCATATCATAGAAACGTACTGAAATATCATTGGGATGGATGGATGGATTGATGGATGGATGGATCAAGGATCGATGGATCAATTGATGGATGGATGGATGGATGGATGGATGGATGGATAACAAGGGAAGAAACCGACCTACTGGTTGACACATATCTAGAATACTGTGTTGAATTTTCAACGCCCCATTTAAGGATGACCACAAATAACGTGAAATTTGTCAAGAAAAGAATGTCCAGGGAGTGGAGGATTTGGGAATCATGCCATAGGTGAATGAGCTGAAGAAATCGGTACATTTAGTCTGAAATAGGAGACGGCAAGGAGTCTTTGGGGAAGAGGCATGGGGAAGAAAGAGGGGGATGTCATACAGCTTTAGAATTTTGGAGGATGGTATGTGTGAGAGGGATTAAAGCGATTTCCGTTGCTTCAGAGGATGAAGCTAGAAGCACATGGTGGATGCTACAGATGTGTAGATTTCAGAACAAGGAAGTTACAAGGCATCCCTGGCGCCTACAGGGAAGTAGCCAGATTCTGTGGGTGGGTCTTTCTCTTTCTCGCTTAAGTCTGACTATCACAGCAGCCCCTATCTGTGGCAGCCCATCCCTGACAGCTTGTCCCCTGCTGTGCCCCCACAACTAATTGCCAACACCCCTTGCTCAGTGCTTTTTTAAATAGTGCTTTACATGAAAGTTATCTCATGCGTCTGTCTCCTCCACTAAGCTACACATTCCTTGAGAACAAGGCCTATGTTTTTCTGATTCTTTATATGTAGTGGAAACTCAATCAACATTTACTTTATTTGTTGCATTAAATAGAAGATGGCTGCTGCTTGGATTCAACTCTACTACCAAAAAAATTCATTTGGTCTGGCCTGAGATCTGTGGAAACACAGAAACTCTGCAAGGGCAGCACAGCAGTGCTGGCTCTGCTCCAGCGTTCTGTGTATTTTGGGAAAGATCCCACCTGTGATTCCATTCTTCCCATCTTTAAAATGAGGATACCTGTATTCTTAGGTCCACAATACTGTGTACCTAATGTTTCATATAAAGGTAATCCCTAGATTTAAGGTGTTATTATGATGACAGATATCACATTAAAGGACCATTTTTTCCTTGCCCTTTAACATCAGCCTTCTCTCTTGTTTCCCTGGTTTCTGCTAGAAGGTTCTAGAAAATTCATTTCAGTAAAACCCATTTATCCACCACCCATTCAAACCTCTACAAAACACTGGAGTCTTTTTCGCATATAATGAAAGAGTTGCTTTTTATTTTCTTCTTCTTATAGGAATAATTATTTGGGCTTTTCCTAATAACTCAAATCATTGAATATTTTAGCCTAAGGAGGATATTCAGAGTTCCCCTTCAGAGCTCATGAACGGGACAGAGTGACTCCCATGTGCTGACGGGATACACTGCCTCTGTGACTTAGTCATGCTGGTGATGCAAAGCCACGTTGGGCCAAGGATGAGAATGAAGACGGTGCTTATCTGTATGCTTATTCTGTAGATGGAAAGACTTGTTCTGACGCAAGCCTTGTGCTATTTCTCATTATGACATCACGGCCTTCCTAGCGCCTTCGATTGCAGGATAGCGCCGGACCAGAAACTTCAATGCAAAGGCTTTTCCTGACTCTTAGCTCTTATCCAGCCTGCCGTTCATCACACTGCCGCATTCTTTCCCAAAGGTGGCAGCGGTCTGGTGAATGGTAAAGTGAAAGGATTCCCACAGAAGTAATTAGCAAAGTGCATGGAGGCTGAAGACCAAAATAAATAAATAAATAAACAGAAGGCAGCTATCAATCAACAAATAATAAAAAATTCAGTCGAGGGCATTTTCCATCCTGGTGTTCTTGTCTTTGAGAGCAAGAAAGAGGGATTCGTGAGGACAGGTTGGGTTACCCCTTCTCCGATCACAGCGCACTGCTTCAGTATAATACAGTGTACACGCGTCATGGGCGGTGATAAGGATCCAAAAATGGGAACTATGATGTCACCTCCTCTGACTGACTTCCTACCATCACTTCACCCTTTCAAGTAGGACCGGGAGCTACCTGATCTTGGATGTTCATGGAGTAATTGCATAGACATCGATCTCTTAATGGTGGACGATGAGTTGATTCATCCCCAAACCCTTCCGACTTGGCGGATGAGGAGTTATTAGTCACTGAACTTACTCTGGGCATTACATATTGTATTATTTATCATTTACATATAAATGAAAGTGCGAGCCTCTCAAAGGAGACACGGGCCTACAAGCAAAGAGAAGAATGGAATAGTGCTAGGAAGATGGGGCAGCGCTGGATGCTTTGGAGGTTTTCTGTTGCCAAGAGACAAGGGTCAGTCGTGGCAAAGGATGAGAGAGAAAGTGAATACAGCATTTGTGGGGAAGGGTGTGGCACAGGGGACAAGGTGGGCTGGGCATGGCTCTGGTATGAGACAAGGGAAGGTAAGGAGTTGCATTCATTCTTTTATGCATTCATTCCACAAATGTTCCTCGTGCTAGATAAGGACATTAGACGCAGCCCTGCCCTCAAGTAAAAAATAATATGTAATCGCAAGTTGGAAAAAGTGCTATGAAGGAAACCAACAGGGTGCTATAGGAGAAAATAATGGGGATGGGGGTTCAAGGGTTGGGAATCTGTTTAAATAGACTGGTCAGAAAGGATCTGTAAAGAGTTACCATGTGAACTTGAACTCGAAAAAAAATGAGCCAGCCATATAAAAAGAGGAAAAGAGACTGTGACTGAGGCTTTTGTGAAGGCCTTGAAGCAGGAGAGACCTTGGCAAATGCAAAGCAGTGAGGTGTGGATGGGCTTCCCTGTCTTGAGCGCCCGCCCGTCACGGCCAGCCCCTGGCCGGGGTGCCTTGTGTGTTAATGCATTTTGCTCCTCCTGGCCCTGCTGGTGTTCTTGTCCCCACTCTCCTGGTGAGGAAAATGAGGCTGATTGGCTGGAACACAAAGCACAAAGGAGAGATGGCTCAAGATTACGTTGGAGAAACAGGCCAGGGCCACCAGCTTCTCAGCAGAGAAATGGGCTTATTCTGATTTGGGTTTTTAAAGGATCCCTCTGACCCCTCATGGATGAGTGAGCAGAAATGGGGCAAGAGAAGTGGAGGGATCACTCAGAAGGTATAGTGGGTTCTCAACAAGAGTAGCCGAGCCTGGGCCAGGAAGATGACAGTTAGAGGACGTGGCGGGAAAGGGTGGGTGATGGCGTTGAGATTGAAGAGGCAGCCCAGACGGTAAGGGTGCAAAAAGAAAATGCATGGACTCAAACCTAACACCAGCCCCCTTCTACCATGAGCAGATTCCTGGAGACTGGAAGATTTCTGGGCACCTAACCAGGATCCTGTCTCACTGTCGAAATGAAACTTAAATACGCATTGCCTGCGTGTTGTGCATGTTGTGGTTTGGCTGCCCTCATTCCCTCTGTATTTTTTTGTTAAGTGGACACACACACACACACACACACACACACAGCCCTTCCGATCCACTGAGCACTTAGAAGGAATCAGCAAGTGAGGTTTCTTCCCGTGACCAAGGCAGTCTCCATGCAGAGGAGACCTGCTCCCTAGACACTGAAGTTAGAAAAAAAGAAAAAAGAAGAAAAAGACTAAAGAGACAGCTCACCTGGAGGGAACAGGTCCAACTAACCCCAAGCCAATCATTAACTCTGCCCAAGGCCTTGAGGACACTCACACACTCAGGAATTTTAGGAGCCCGGAAACTAAGAGCAAAGTTTATTTTCAGAACAAGGACCAAAGAAAGGAAGCAAAAGATAAACAGGGACCAAATGTTTTAATTATTTTAAATGGTTTCCACCCCAACACCATTCCCCAAATCTAAAAGGAACGAAGGTCAGCAGGATCTGCGTGAGAGCGTTTCCCTTCCTCTCTGCCGCGCGAGCTTGCGGCCGCCCGTGACGTTCCCCTCCCGGGAATGGCTGGGTCTGTCCACGGCCGTTCTGTGACTTTGGCCAAAACCTGGGTGTCGGGGCCTGACCTGGCGAGTTTTCTGAGCGGCTTCAGAACAGTAGCCACGGCGCGGTCTCCGGGGACTGCGTCTGAGTTTCCCGCGACACAGTCCTCCGTCTGGGTTTTATAGAGAACAGGGGTCTTGACCTTGGAGTCGAGGAGAGCAGAGCCTTGTTAGCAAACTGTCCAGGAAAGACGTTAAGGAAAACGAATGTGGTGAAGAAAAGGGAAACTGGAAAGGGCTGAAGGGACACAGGCCCTTCATCACGTCCGGGCCCAAACAGCCTCCCTGGGTGTGGCCCTCAGACAGGCAAAATCAACTCCAGATATCTGGGCGGGGGCAGTGAGAAGAGAAGACGAACGTGCCAGGGGGGAATAAAAATAACTGCTAACACGATTGTATGCCGTGGCCGTGACAAGCCGTGGCCCAGGGAAGATCTCAGGAAACCCAGCTCAGGTGGGGGAAAAGTACAAAAGTCCTTCAGTGTGAAGTAATGAAGCGCATCTAATTATATTTAAGAAAGAAACAGCAAGAACCACTTTAAAAGCCTTCCCCCTTCCTCCCCTGGCCACCGAGCCCAAGTCCCAAACAGAGACACGCTATTATTTCAGAGAAAGTGACGGATTTCAGAGAGCATCACGGGAGACAAGGTTGTTACTTTCCCAGAACTGAGAAAAACTATCACACAAACCCTTCCCTGCCTGTTCTGTCTTCCCTTCCCAGCCACTCCTCCCCACCCCAGAAAAAGTCCCATCAGGAAACAGCAGGGGGAGGAAGAAGAGAAAAAATATATAAAAAATTAAAAATTAAAAAAAAAAAAAAGAAAAGCCCACAGGCAGCCCCACCATGAGAAATCAAGGCAGTCGGAATGACATTTGACACCGTCAGGCCACAGCTGAAGAACAAGGGAAAAGTTTTAGGGTGACTGTCACTGACCCATGGTCCCTCACTCCTAACCTTCCTCTACAACACATGTTTCTCATTTCCTTGCTTCTAGCTGGCCCAAGCTAATGATATGTGTTTTGGCCGCGATCCCGCGCTTGGCACACAGCCGGTCTTGTTCTCATTGTCCCGGCTACTTACAGAAACCTCTTTCTCTGTCTGTTTCTCTCCCTCTCAAGAAACTGGCTTTCAAGAACAGTAAATATGCAAAACAGCCCCCGCGCTCTATAGAGCTACCATCTTGAACACGGCCCCGCCACCCTCGCGCACACCCCGTCCATAAAGGCCTAAGAGACTGCCCACGGGTGCGGGGTAAGTGCAACACAAAAGCAGTGGAAATTCAAACAAATTAGCCCATTAGAGTCTCACACGGCTATAAATACAGCCCGGCGCGGGCTATTTTGAGGGACGGTGGCATGGGAAAGTTCGGCCTGGAATCTTGAGTCTGTCAAGGAGACAGATCTGTCCCAAGACATGGGAAGAAGACAAGCGCCCGGCAGGCAGGAGGAAGAAGGGCGTCGCATCTGGCCGCAGAGAGGGCAGAAGAGGATGACGACCATGAAGACGGGGTGACCCGGCCGGCCTCGCCCTAGCTCTCCGGGGCTGCCACTCTCGTCGTCGGAGGCTGGGGTGCTGGTGTCACTCAGAGTGTCCATAACCTCCAAAAAAGCTGAACATGCCCTCTGGCTCCTCAGGGGTGAATGGACCATTTCACTCTTCCCGGAGGACCTGGCGGGCGTGGGAACCGGCGTGGCTCAGGCTGGGGAGGGCCCAGGGCCACGGTCAGCATCTCTCCAGATCCCATGAGGGATTTTCTTTTTCATTATTTTATTGCTCCGTGATATCTGTACATATTTAGGGGGTAGGTGTGACATTCTGATACATACATACAATGTGTAATGATCAAATCAGGGTGTTTAGAATATCCATCACCCCGGACATTTAGCATTTCTTTGCATTGGGAACATTGAAAGAGGCCGTTTTGGCCTGTGAGACCCCAAAGGGTGGCACCCAGTGCATATATATTATGAAGTGGGGGGCACAGTAGCATGGATTTGAGGACATGGGGGCCCATAAATGAGAGTTAGCAAAATATGGAGGTAGAGAACATACATGCAAATGCCAAGAAGTGCTTACCATTTGCCCTCAGGGGCGTGTCAACAGATGGCAATTAACTGCTAGCAGTTAGGAATAAATAAATACAGAACACACATGTGCTCATGCCCGGTGTACCTGCCTGCTTCTCGTGAACACAGATTCCCCTCTGCAGCCTCCCTGTCAACTGTGAAATTGCAAATGATTTCCGGGTCGGCTCCGCCTCCCCTGTTTTCTGCACGGAAAGCACACCCAGGACAACTGGGGATACGCTACTTCACTTGTTAAGTTTGAGCATCTACTGCATACCCAGCACTGTCTGAGGCACAGGAGTCACACACACTGAGCCCTGTCCCCCTGGGACTTTCAGCCCCGTGGGCGCACGTGATCTGTCCCTGACCCTACAGCTTCCTTGACTACACATCCCAATTTGCCCGGAACAGCTCTGTTTATATCTGTTGTCCCAGTGTAATTATTAATAGCACTTCTTTTTACTCTCAAAAAGTGTCCCAGTTTGGATGATAAATTATATGCCTACTCTATCTAGAATCCCTTTTTAAAAAGTGCTTTTTTTGGTCTGAAATCTCATACGCAGAGATAAAAGCACAAAAATACAGCATCTTCTATTTTAGAGGCTCTTTGGAACTTGCCGAAGTCAAGAGAGGGTTCCCAAATTATCGAGACAATGGCTTTAGCAGATTAAATTTTAATTAGCTCAGGAACAAGCTCCACCGCATTCCAGGCTTCAGTCCTGGCTGCATGCTATAGTTGGTTGTGTAGTCACAGACATTGTCTGCTCTGTATTTTCCATGATGCCTTTGAAACCTCGAACTGACCGCCCTCTCCCACCAAGCATGGGGACAGCTGAGGCACATGAGGGCACTTGTCCCTAACAGCCTGGAGGGGAAGAGCCAACTCAGGTTACCATGACAACACCCTTTCCTGAAAACCTCTGACTGACACTTCCTGGGGAGACAGGAAGTAAGGACAGGAAGACACCGAGGTCATTCTCTTCCCATGTCCAGCTTTTCCCACCTCCCAGACTTGTCTGATATGTGACCTTTCCTAGCTCAGCATTTCTTGTCCCAGTCCCATCAGCAAAGCTGTTGTGGAGACAAAAGCAACCAACCGCTTCTGTCCCAGTGGGCCGGTGGGACCCCCAAAATAGTTTCATCGTAACCTATGTAGAAGTAACCAGTGAGGGAAAAGATGCTTCAAAAAGTTACACAGCTGATTCCAAAGCAAAAAATAAATAATTTATGGCAATCAACATCACATGAATAATTACAAATGTTACTGAGCACCCACCACGTGGTGCCAAGGCACTGTGCTACAGGTTGGATATTGAGCATTGAACAAAACAGATATGGTCCCTGCCTTCACGGACCTCATAGCATCCTGAGGGAAACAGACATTAAAGGGATAAACACACAGTAAATACACAGCTGCCAATTGTAATAAGTGCCACAAAGGAAAAGTACAGAGGAAAAGAGAACCTACAACAGAGGTATCTCATTTAGATTCTGGTGGGTCAGGGAAAGCCCCCTAATGAAAAGGAACCTGAGTCTAGGACCTGCAGTTGGACTAGAGGTGGGCAAAGAATGTCTATTGTCCGTTTATGTCAAGAGTCCATGAGTCTTCACTATATTGGGCATAACCTTTATGCTTTACTAAAATACTTCACTTCAAAGCCAGAAGAGTTTTGGGGGTGTGACTTTTCAGCCTACATAGTTAAAAATTGCATCAAAAATAATCAAAGGGTGGTAATGATACCTCACTTCCAGATTGTTAGTTGGTTGTGCTTAAACGTAGGAAGTGTTCAGAGCATGCCACTCTCCTCTCTGGAACGACTTTAGCAAATGCAGGCTCTCTCATATCTGAATAGTACCTAGCATGATTCAAAGTCTTGCTACCACGTAGTAGTTGTATGTATTAGATGCTCCATATACGGTGAATGAATGACAGTATCAGTGAACAAAGGAATCACCTTTTGTAGGATGTCTTCTGTGCCCTATACCAAGCCCTATGCCAGGCGCAGTCACAAATATCCTCCAATTTCAACACCATAATATTATTGCACCTTTCTCAAGGATAGAATTCCAACATGCTGAATTAAACAATAGTTCCAAAAATAATCATAAAAGATAACCCAAATGAAGTTTGGAGAAGCAGATAAGGCAGAAAATGCATTTTCAGGAGCATTTTGAACTAGCAAGGGAAGATGCCAGCCAGTGAAGTGAAAGGGTGCAAATGCTCCAAAGGGTCATAGAGGTGGGACACGAGGGGACTTGCTAGGGAGAGGAGGTGTAAGGCCAGGTGATGGGTGGATGCATCGCTATGACCCCGAGGGCAGCTGGAGATCCTGAGACAGCACACAGAATGATCTCTGGGGGAAGATGATGCCATTGGATTCTGCCATTCTTGGGGCAAGGGCTGGATACACTCCCAGTGGTCATGGGTCATGGGTAGGAGGTGGGGATTGGGTCCAGAGAGAAAGAAAGAAGAGAATTTGGGCTCAGTGGAACATTTAAGGACAAAGAAGCTTCAGAAATGGTTGTGTTATTATAAAAGGCTGGTATGTATGGGGCACGTGGTAACAGGGAAGTTTTCTGAAACAAAAATAATGAAAAGAAATGCGAATTCGGAAGTAGCTCCAAATGTCACTGGTGTAAGAAACAGCATTAGAAAAGGAAGGAAACGAAGCAGATAATTTTATGAAGAGGTTCCTCTGGTCTAAAAGAAGCAAGTCCTACTATGAACAATTTAGACAAAAGAAAGTTTAAACAGAGGTGGGAGTTTATTCAAACAAAGATGGCAGCGGGAAACATCGCGTTGTTTTAGAGTTGGATATCTCTACATTTTAAAAGCATCCCCGTTAGACTGGGGCTGCATGGAAAAGGGAAATGTCTGAAAAGGTTCAAGGGGGTGAGGAGAAACCCCAAAGCAAAAATTATTGCCCTCGGTAGGGAGCCCTGATGTTCAGAGAATTTTCTGCAGAAAAGGGCGTCGGTTTAAAGTTGCTGCTCTTGGTTGAATCCTTGCAGTTCCCCGAGATGGTGACAAGTTCCATAATTGTTCTAGCTTTATTGTTTTCCTCCACAAACCTGTTTGTGAAAGAGCCGTAAAATTGTCTTCCCCAATGCCCTCCGTTTTCAGAAATATGATTCACAGCAGATCAGGAGGAATTATTATTATTATTATTTTTCCTATTTCGCAGCATCTTGGCATGAGTTCGGCACAGAAACGGTTAAAATATCAGCACATTTCACCGGTCTTGGGTTACTCATAAACATTCAGCAAAGCAATTTCACTCAATCGCACATATTAACTGCTTAAGTTCTTCTCTCTGAGGATGTGGACTGTTATTTTATGCCAAAAGTCCTGTAATTAAGTTTGACATAAGTGCATGGATTAAATATGTGGCTGGAGGACTGGCGGAGAATGGGAGGGTTTCTCCCCTCACCTTCTTGCCATATGGAGGCTGTAACCAAATCATGTGCAAAAAATTTTAAGAGAATTTCCAATCTTATTACTCAGCGTTGTTTATCAGGTAAGTCCCAAGGCCAGGACAGTTACAAAACCCGTTTTTCTTTTCCCCAATTTCGCAATGAGAACGACAACAAAACGTTAACCGTACAACAGCCCAAGACCCTCGCATTATAATCTTTATAGGGCAGAGAACAGAACAGCTGCTAGAAACTCTTCCGATGGGCAAGGGATGGTGGCGAAAGTTCAGAGCTAATTTATCAAACCGATCTCACTCGGGGATATCTTTCAAATGCCGAAACTGGAACGAGGGTACCGTGCGCGGGGTTCTGTCGTCAATTACGTGATGGTATGCAACTTTCCGATGCACTTGGCTCTGATGATGCTTGCTTCCTGTCAAGATTTTCCCTGTCTGAAGGGTCCTCAGGTGACTTTGAAAAGGCTCCAATCACTTAAGCGGCATAATAACAAATTTACTTTCAATTTCTGGCCGTGTTCATGGAGGTTTCTTGTGGTTTGAGACAGGAATGCCCTTGTTCCTCCCTTCCTAAAAAAAAACAGCTGAAAATAGCTTTTTCAAATGTTTGAAAGAGAAAACATCCTCCTTGAGTCTCCCCCAAATCAGAGGGAGCACATAGGAAATAAGCCCTAGAAAGGTAGCTGGACAGCAGGCCCCTCGTCCTGTCCCTCCCGGTGAAAATTGTCCCAAAACTCTCACCCAATCCCGCCCTTCACTGCCCTTCTTTTCTCGTTAAGTTGAACCGGGCTGACTGCTCTCTTGGTGGCTTTGTCTAGCCATAACTTCCTTCAAGCATCAAGAAATGTTAGCCAAACCCCTGCAAGGCTCAAATTCTTTCTACGTGGACATCGTTCTGAAAAATCTCATTGCAACTATTGATTTGTCTCTGTGTCTCTGAACTTGACTCCGAAGCTTTTCTTGGGGAGGGCCCCAGACCAAGCCGTTCATAACATTAGTGTAGGAAGACCCATAAATCTCCCGCTCACACTGACGTCTGGCGTGGGTTTCCATTTTAGCATATCCATTTTTATTTCATAATAGGTGGCTCAAACCGAGCACAGGGTTGCGATAAAGGCTCGACATTTGCTGCATGGGAGTGAGAATAATTTATTTAGGCTCAATGCAACCCTCTATATCCCCCGTAATTTGGGGGGAGGATATCTGCCACATCTTTCAAAAGCCCATCCCAAGCCCTCCAGGAATACTCTTGTTTCTCAGTTTATCCTCCTGGTTTTATAACTTATATTTCTGCTCATTAAATTACATAAGCCTGTTATTAGGCCCACAGTCTTAATGTATTCCAGGCAATCTGAATTATACTGTACTCTTCTGTGTTATCCCCCAATTTGGGACAAAATATAATTACTACCTTTGACTCTACTGTCCGTGTCATTGTTGGGAATTGTCCGGTTCTCTTAAATGGCTTTTACTTTCCCGTGGCTTCTTTTTCTTTGATAGCTCGGGTAGTTCTTTTTGGTCCCAAAGCTTATTCTTTAGAGGGGCTGCTCATCAGGCTGGGCCCGAAAGAGGTAATGAAATGCATGCCCCTTCCCACGGCTGGGCTCCTGCTTTGGTCATGAGAGGTGGGGAGTCTAGTCCAGTGACTTGAAATGAATGGGGCTGACCTCGGTCACTCTGGGAGAGGTGGGCTCATTCCACTTTCTAACTGTGTCTGGTTGCATCTTCCGTGGACCCAAGCCTGCCGTTTTATTCTGTCCATGTCTGGTTCCTCCACAAAAACTCCAGAAAGAAAGCAAAGCAAAGACACATGTCGCCGTAGACCAGGCACCAGGCAGAGCACGTGTGTGTTCCACGTAGCTGATAGAAGCAGGGCAAAGTGTGGTGTGTTAAGAATCCAGAGGTTCAAGCATGATTGTGCAGACCTCCCTGGAGACCTGTTGGAACTTTTCTGCGCTTGAGCCTTTTCCACCGTCGTCCCCAAATAAGAACTTAGCCCCGTTGTTCCTCTCGGATGCTGTCATGTCCTGCCTCCAGGCTGGGGTAATTCCAGCTTGGACTTTGCATTCCCCCTCCGCTTCCTGTCTTCCCTCTGAGAGATCTGCAAGACTGAGAACCCATTAGGATCTTTTGAGATCTGTGCTCATAGCTTTCTAAATCTGACCAGAGCCAAGTTGAAGAGCATGGTCACTTTCCCCGTGTTTTATGCATGACATTCTTCCGTTCCAATCTTCTTGGGCATGAGTCAAAACTACACATCCCCATGCTTGTCACTGAGTGGCAGTATGTATTATAATAATGCAATAAACAAGAATGCAAGCTCTGAAGCCCTATTACCTGGATTCAAATCCCGGCTCAGATATTTATTAGCTGTCTGACCTCAAGTATGTTAACTTAACCCCGTGTGACTCATTTGCCTCATCTGTATAATGGATATATAATAGTACCTACCTCTTGGGATCATTGTGAGTATTAAGCACATAAAGGGTTAATGAGAGTGCTTGGCCCGTGGCAAGCCTTCAATAAGTGTTGTCTGTAGCCAAATAGATGGTTTGGATTCCAGATTTTCTAAGGAGTATCAGCCACATTGTTTTTGGTTTGGGGTGAACTGATACTTCAAAGATCTAAGGTGCTCAGGTTCTCAGGAGGATGAATAATAAGCACACCCATGTCTTTGGGTTGCCCTGTACTTAACAGGACTATAACATGACCTTCCATCAAAACTGATGGTCAACCCATGCCTGATTCACCCTCTCACAGCCCAGCATTATTTAAGGACAAGGAGATTCATGGAAAAGGGAAACATTGGTATAAAAATTAATAAAAGGGCTTAGGTTCAAAATTCTTACCGTTTCCTCTGCTGCACATAAACACACATTGCAGAGTTCTCACATGGGTTCCCTATGAAAAGCCAGAACATTGCTAGAGTCGCAGCCTTGGGCCCAGGACTCTGCAGCCTCCAGCAAGGCTTTCAAACAGTGTCACTGACTGTCATCTGCCAAGTTGGGGTAATTCACCACCGTGCCTACCTCACAGGACTGTGGTAAGCAAGAAAAAGAGGCAAAGTGTTTGGAAATATAATCATTGCTGTTAATAAATATATGTCTTCTGTTAAATGATCCATCTTGAAATTAATAACAGTACTTTTTATTTTTTATTACTTATACAGAATATTGCCACATACCCTTGGGGTACTGCATCTCTCTTATCTCCTTGTCCAAGTTCTACCCGTCTCTAGTGCCCAAATTAAGCCTCACTTGCTCTAAAAGGCCACCCCCTCCTATATACACACGAACTCCATAGTCAGCTTTCACTCTTCTGAGCGGTTAATCTACTGTCCTTCCACTTGCTTTGGCATTTAATCATCTATTTCCAGGCGTTAGCAAACTTTCTCTGTACAGGTCTAGAGAGCGAATATTTTAGTCTTTGTAGGCCATAGTGTCTCTGTCACAGCTACTCAACTCTGCTATTGTAGCACAGACGCGTCATAGGTTAATGAATGGGCATGGCTGTGTTCCGATAAAACTTGATTTATAAAAACAGATTTCCAGTTCCTTTCAAGATGCCAATAAATTTATATACGTATGCACACACACACATATATATCTATATATATAAACAAGTGGCAGGCCAGTTTTGGCATGTGGGCCATAGTTTCTAGCCTCCAATCTGAGCCTAGTTTTGGTATTGAGACCCTTTATTGTTGCCTTTTTGGTCTACCCAATGAGATTGGCAGGTCCTCAAGGACAAGAGCCATTGTGAGGTGTTCAGAACGTCCTATCCCTCGTGTCTGCTGATCCCGGCACTTGGCTCAGTGCGTGCTTGTCGGTATAAACTGTCTCGTGGAAAGGTTGTCTATTTATTGTGAATAGGTGGACGCAGGCCGTCAAGCAGGCGCAGTGCCCTGAAGAGTTAAATCAGGCGAAAGAGATGTGTTGTCCCCACTGGATGAGGGATGGCCATTCACGTGTCAAAGGCATGAGCACAGGGGAGACACTGTCCACCGATCACTGTCGAACCCCGAGGAGAAAGCTGTGGAAAACACCTGAAGACCACATGTTCCTGGAATCTGAGCTCTGTGCATGAATAATAATGCCATGTAAGACCAGGAACATGAGTAGCCTAAATCTTTCCTAAGGACATAGTTATAACTCTAAATTCGCAGACAACTGCCATTCTTTAAAGGTAACTCTTTCATTATTATCTTTGAGTTTAAAAGAAATTCTGTATTGTTTCCCACTTTGATTCATGTGAAAATAAATATTTTTGTCTGTGGAAATACAACAACTCCAGGAGCAGACAGAAGAGTGGTTGAGAGCAGCAGGGCCTCTAGTTAGACCTAAATTCAAATCTGTGAGCCTGAAAGTCAGTCACTTAACCTCTCTAAGCCTCAATCTTCCCTTCTGTGAAATGGGGGATTCGTGAAGGTTAAATGAGACCATATATATAAGAAGAACTGAGTATCAGGCTCAGGACAGAGTAAACACCCAATAATTATTAGCATCCAGTAATTGCAGTAGTAGTAGCAAAGTCACAGAAGTAAAAGACATTTCCTTAGTTGATCATACAGCTACCATATGACACAGGAATTCCACTCCTAGAGAGTGGAATTTCTCCATACCTTAGAGAAATGAACATCTGTGTCCCCTAGAAACTTGTACACAAATGTCAAATGCTCATAGCGGAATTATTCATAATCACCAAGAAGTGGAAACAGCCCAAATGTCTGTCAACCAGCGAATGGATAAACAAAAAATATCCATATGCCAAATACTATTTGTCCATTAAAAGGAATAAAATTCTGACATGCCACAACACGGATGAACCTTGAAAACATTATGCTAAAAGACCACATATTGTATGAGTCCATTTATATGAAATGTCCAGAACAGGTAAATACGAAGAGACAAAAAGTAGATTAGTGGTTGCCAGGGGCTGGGACAGGGGAAGGGGGTATTGGGTAGGGAGAAAGGAGGAGTTTCTTTTTGAGATAAGGACAATGTTCTGAAAATAGATAATGTGTATTGTACAACTCTGTGAAATGCTAAAAACCACTGAATTATAGATTTCAAAATGGTAAATTTTATGGTATGTAAATTAAAT
Organism: Lepilemur ruficaudatus; assembly: GCA_963574885.1. Taxonomy (NCBI): domain Eukaryota; kingdom Metazoa; phylum Chordata; class Mammalia; order Primates; family Lepilemuridae; genus Lepilemur; species Lepilemur ruficaudatus. The sequence continues at coordinate 20,375 of CAUYRT010055762.1, forward strand.
CTCACTAAAGCTGTTATTTTTTAAAAGCATTTTCTGATAAAAAGCAAATTAACTCAGCCATCCTCATCAAAAATTAATCTATAATATATGCATTTTTATCCTTGAAATGAGCTAGAAGTTTATAGTTTAAGAATTCCACTCCCCCCAAAAAATGTATCATGTGCAGATTGTCTTTTAAAAGAAGATTAGTTATTAGTTAAGTGCATACATCTGTGATGTTTAAATTTACTTTTTGAGGGTGTGCATGTGTAGTCTTCACGTATAAACTCTAGCTAATTGTAAGAATTACTCAGAGTCACAAATACGTGTTGAGGGCCTACTGTGTATTGTGCATTCCCTTGGACATGGGGAACACAGGACAGAATAAGCTCTTTATTCGTGGCCTCTAGGAGGTCACAAAGCTTGTCACTCAGCAATTCCTTGCACATGACACCAACTGAGATTTGATCATGCTCCACTTGTCCGGTAGTTTGTGTCATTAGAACAACAGGGCTGTTCCCAAACATACATCACATTATTAATATCATCTGAAATCTGACTCTTCTAAACCCTTCTCTCCGGAGGCACACCACTCCCATTCTCAGTTGAAAATCACAGTTCTGGACTCCAGAAGTTTCAGTACGTCTATAATCCCTAGGTTTTGCATAAGGAAGCAAGGGGTCCACCAGGCCACATACAAATTACATTTTCTCACTTGCGGAACTACAGTAAAACAGGGATTGTCAATCTTTATGAAATTAAGAATCACCTGGGAAGCTTGCTTACCATGCAGATTCCCAGGCCTTCCCGGCAGAAAGGCAAATTTGAGAGGTCTGAGGAGGAGACCAGCACCCCAAATCACACTGATGCAGGACTGCAGGAACCCACTTTGAGAAAGGCTGGCAAGCGGGGCAGTGCTGAACATTTATTGGGTGCCAACCTCAAAGCCGGCACTCTGCTAGGCACATTGGGGAATACGAAGACATCATCCTTTCCGCAAAGAGAACATAGTCAAGGCTGGAAGACATGAGGATGACAGCTGACCATACACGTGGAGTGTGATTAATGACATATGAGCAACCGAGACTCTAAGGGGCTGTAAGAATTCAGAAGAGCGAAAGAGCTCTGAAGAAAACTTTACAGAGGAGAGGGTCACCTAGGTCTGACTTTAAAAGTGACTGTGATGGTCAAGAGGAAAATGGAAGCATCTGGAACAGATGCCAAGGGAGCTCCGTCCCAGAACACTCGGCTCTGGTGTGTTTACGTGAGGAATAAAAAGAGGCCCAGTTGGTAAAGCAGACTGAGGCCAAATTGTGGAAGGTCCTGGGTTCAAATCCCAGCTCAGATATTTATTAGCTCCCTGACCTCAGTGGCTGGCCATGGGACTGGGACTTTACCCAGGGAGTGTGGGGACCCACTGAGGACTTTTGTACAGGAGAGCGGTAGGCGGAGGTCAGTGCTGGAAAAGGATCGATCTAATAATAAGTCATGGTGAGCACTTTTGGAATGAGAGGGCACACAAATATAATACGAAGAATGGAGCTAGCACAGGACAGAAGGAGAATCCAGGTTGGAACAAGAAAGTCTCAGTTATGGCTGCTCTGACAAATACACCTGCCACGGACTGGTTGGCTTCTAAACAACAAAGACAATTTTCTCTCCATGGTTCTTGTGCTGTAAGTCCAAGATTAGGGTGCCGGCATAGTCAGGTTCCGGTGAGGGCCTCTTCTGGGTTGTAGACTCACTGTGTCCTCACAAGGCAATGAGAGAGTGAGAGAATCCTCCAGGGTCCCTTTTATAAAGGCACTAGTCCCATTAGTGAGGCCTCACCCTCACGACCTAATTACCTCCAAAGGCCCCTCCTCCTAATACCAACACAACGGGGGTGGTTAGGATTTCAATATATGAATTTGAGGGGGACACATGCATTCAGTCCATTGCAAAGAGGAAGAGAAGAAAGAAGTAAATCATTTTGGGGGGTTGGCTAGGATTGGTTCCTCCCCACCTGTCTCCCCTGCAAAAGAATAATCATGCCAAGATGGAAGGCCTGTTTCACTTAAAAGGGCAAAGCAGTGTTCATATGCTTTCTTTCTTGCACTCATGATAAAAGACGGTACCTTGAAAGAAGCAATTAAGGAGTGTGATTATGATAGCAGGAACAGGGATATGCAGATGGAAGGAAGGATTTAACCAGGCTCACGGATTAGAAGAAGTGCCTGTGGGGTTGGAGAGAAAAGGGGATGAAAAACCGCACCTGCCCAGCCCTGTCTGGGACTGTGCTTGTCATAGCTGTTACAGAAGGAGAAATGCTGCTTCCCTCGAAAAAGGGCCACAAACACATTCGAGGGAACCTTTGCACACGGCCACGCCGACTCCTCGGGAGGACTTGATGTGACTCCTAACCAGAAAGGGAGCACTGCCGTCGTGTGACAGACAGTTCATGATCATTTCTACCTTATATTTAAGGAAAGATGTCCCTCATAATAGTGCTTCAAGGAGAAAAATAGCAAGTTGGGTTATGGTTTGTTACACGCTTTTGATGCATAACAAACTACCCCAAAACATCGTCACTTAAATTATTTCTCACAGTTCTGTGGGGAAGCTGGACAATTTCCCTGGTCTGAGACAGGCAGCTTCACTAAGATGGATGAACAAGGATGGCCTCTCTTTCACGGCTGGCAGTGGGCTCCATTCTAGAGGAACAGGTTTTTTCTCTTTCCACAGAGTAGCGGGAGTTTCTTTACCTGGTGGTCTCAGGGCTCCAAATGGCAGCAGGAGAACAAGCCCCCCTGTACCCAGACTTTCCCAATTTGGGCATGTGTCACCTTTGCCATTGTCCCATTGGCCAAAGAAAGTCACACGGCCAGACCGGAATCTACGAGAGGGCACTGCCCAAGGGCATCGATAAAAGGAAGAGACGATGTGTGGCCATTTTTACGACCACAGCAATGTACGTCTAGAGTATCATGTCCCTCTGAAGGAAGCTGTGATTGTCTATGCAATTCCACTGAAAGGATCTAGAAGGATAAGGGTCACTGTTGGGTTTATGCTGTACCTGTCTGGATGTGAATGTTTGACCTATTGTGAATGAAATTCATACATGTATATATAACTGATAAAAAGTTTTTTAAAAGGGGAAGAGAGAGAGAGAGAGAAGGAAGGAAAGAGAAAGAAAGAGAGAGAGAAAGAGAGATTGTTCTTGACATATCTGATTTCATTACTTGGCACTGGCAGAACGCGACCAGCCATAAAGACTCTAAACTATTTGCTTGTCATTACTTGCCTTATAAAATCACCTCCTGTCTTCTGAACTTCTTCCTGGGTCAGATTTCGACACGGTGACAGTACTTGCCGTGGGTGTCCAGGAGCCCAAGTTTCTAATCCCCAGAGTGGCAAATGCTTGGACAGCCGGCCCAGCCTTGGAAAGACCAGAGGCACAGACCAGCGACGACGGCCCATTCTTGGGACATAATTAATGCACTGGTAATTTTTTTTTCATCAACAAAGGATTACCAAAATACCGCATGATTTCCTTCAAAAATGTGACACTCCCTTTCCTGTCTCATTTTTCTTTTCCTGGATCTGGACGTGGTTTCCACTGGCCTCACAAAAGCAGTTATTTCTGTTCATTTTCCTCAACTTGTCTCAATTCCTTGATCTCACGGAGTCCAGAAATGTTAATGCACATTATTAGTAGACATTTAAGGGGCTGCTTCTCTCACTTAGAGACTCTTCTCTAAAACACTTCCCCTCTTTGTGAGGCTACTGGCATCCTCTGCAGCCCACAGCAAACCTCATGGTGTTATAAAAAGCCAACTAACTAAATAATACCATAGGAATCTTAATGACTAGGGTCATTTGGCCAATGACATTACACCGTTTTTTCCTCTCAGAATTCAAGCATTCAAAATTGCAAATATCCCATCCAATTCAGATTTAATTACCACCGTTCAAACTTTAAGGACTTTCTCAGTTTCGATTATGTAAAATTGGAAACAATGAACTACTGCTAAGGGATGGTGAGTTGACTCCTTTTTTAAGGGGAAGCAGGAAAATGGCATAATTGTTATCTCTTCCTGATAAAATCTCTATTGTGGACTGGCCATTTCTTTACCAAACATCCCTAAATCACTCAGGACAGTTTTTTCACGTTTATCATATTGAGAATGAAGTTAACCTCTAATGTCTGCCTGGGCCGCAGAGACCAGAGTTTTGACAGCAAGAGGCCACGTCTGATAGTTGGATGAATGTAGGTTTTGACAGTGACAGAGGGCGTTTGAGGAACAGCCATCATGGAAAACCCAGGACTTAACAATCACCATCAACCCAAACAAACTTGGGGCTACTCTGCACCATCTGTTGGGTGAGGAAAGGGAATAGAGGGGCCAGCACCTTTGGGGCTTCCAAATGGCCACACTCACGACTTGGCCCGTGGAAGACTGGACTTTAGAGTCAGACACATTTGCCTATGATCTAGAAGCATGGCTTATAAGAAAGCATGGCCAAAAGTGAAGGCTCCATTCAAGAGAGCCCTACCTGTTTGGGAGATGTCTCCTTGAAATAATGATGGATTCATGGAACATGCATCTCAGCATGCTCTGCAGCCTAGTCCATCGCCTCCAACGATGGACTTTAAAACTTCAAACTTTAAAACTTAAAACTTTAAAAAATAGTTTTCTTCTAGTACCCCAAATCATTTTTTAAATTTTATTTTGCTATTATTTTTTTTAGAAATGGTCTCACTATGTTGCCCAGGCTGGAGTACAGTAGCCCAGTCGTAACTCACTGTAACCTCGAATTCCTGGGCTCAAGCAATCGCACCTGGCTAATTTTTAAATTTTTTTCATAGAGATGGGAGTCCTGCTATGTTGCCCAGGCTGGTCTTGAACTCCCAGCCTCAAACAATCCTCCCACTTCAGCCTCCCAAAGTGCTGGGATTATAGGGATGAGTCACCGTGCGCAGCCTCCACATCAGGTTTTTAAATGGGAATTACCCACCTTTCTTATATATTAGGTAATTCTTTTAATGAGACTGACTTTTTTGTTACCAAAAAAGAAAGTTTTATATATAAACATTTGTATATAACATATATACACATATGTGTATGAATATGCATATATACTATATACAATGACATATGTCTAAAATATCCATGTATAATTTTATATGTAATCACTATATCACTAACATCCATTTAAAATGTGCTGCATCTTGTCATCACCAGCAGTTCTGTTTGCATGAAAGGCCGAGGGATTGGGCTAAGGGCTGAATTTCCTCTTGGCTTCCTCTTTGGCGACAAAGGCCCCGGTGTCTGGGAGATGTTCCCAGTCTCATGTAGGAACAGCATCCTTTATACTGGCCACGAAAGCCTAAAGCCTAAAGCCTTGAGGATTATTTACCCTTAAGTGTGTGTTGTTTTGGCTTTGTGAGCCAAGTGGAACTGTTTTTAAGGATATATGTGTCAACTGGAAAAAAAAAACCATCTTGATACTGGAATCCAATTCATGTTTCTTCATCTCTACAATCTTAGCTCTGGATTTAAAAAAAAAAAAAAGGTCTTTGCTAACACGTCTCCCCCGTTCTTTACCCATCTTTAGTATTATGAGGCTTTCTGAAGGTTGATCATTTTGTATCTGACTTACACTTTTTCCCCAGAATGTATTTGTATTTTTCAGAATCTCAAATTACCATAGTAAAAACGAAGAGTCCCTACAATGTATGTTTGCCTTTTTTTGTACCCAACCTACTGCGGAGTCCCCACAAATGGCCACAGAGATTGCAAAAGAGTTTCCATCCTTGGCTGTAAAAAGAGCTGCCCACCCCCAAGCCATGAATTTCTTACCATTTCAGTGCATTTTCGGGGAGACCAAATGGCAAACCTACAAAGACAATAAGATCATGAGTACAGACTCTTGTCATTTCACAGACAGGAGTGACAGTCCAGGGGCTGTGTGTGCCCCGCCAGCGGTGCGGAAGAGAGAAGAGGAAGTGCAGAAAAACGGAACAGGAAACAGATGGGAGACATGATCTCTCCGTACTCCAAAAATTCTGAAAAACCTTAGACCAGCCTGGTTGCTTGAAGATTAGGACAGAACCGAGATCTGTGCGTTTACCAAAGACAGGCCAGCTGGAGCAGGCGCCGCAAGGAGCAGTGTCACATGGATGTCCAGTCCTGGGGGCTGCACTCAGCAATACTGAAGGGAAGTGAGAAAGCATGACCATTACTGAGTCAATTTCGGCCCCAATGCAGGGCGATGATCACCTCCACTCTAGTGTCACGGTGACAGCCAGACATCTCTGCAAGCATGTCATTTGGTTAAGAATACTTCTTTCTTCACTAAGAATTAAGCCCATGATGGTGACCAGACGAAAAGGACTCAATCTTCCTCATCTGCAGCCTTTAGGGCTCACGGAACGGAAAAGAAGGGAGAAGAGTCTAGAATCAATGTATGGGGGCCATTTTCAATGACTCCAGCACAGAAACATCAATGAATCTAAACAGCTTCCTTAACATCCATCCCAGGGTGCAACTATTTGTCTGAAAATGATTCCTATGCCTGAGTCTCTCCTCTGGGAGAAACTTTCCAGGTGGGAATGAACACCCAGGCTTGAATTTATTCCTTTCCTTTGCTAGGTTTGGCAAGAGGATGGGGGTGAGAGTGGGAGCAAGGTGTGGGGGTGGCAGAGGGAGGGCTCGCTCCCTAACCACCAGAAAGTTGAACCTGCTTCCCCGGGAGATGCTAACATCGGCCAGTCCAGCTGACCTCCTCCTAACAAAGCCTGATAGCAAAACCATCCCCAAATCCCAGACACCCCTCCCCCCTTCCCGGCAACTGCATTTCACTTGTGACCTTGCTCAGCCTGTGGTCAGAAAAGAGCCTTTGAACACATCTCCAGAGCCGCAGCGATTAGGAGGGCTTTGATTACCCGGCTCAGCTCGTCCTCCCTTGCCTGGGTAACTCTTCTCCCCTCCCCCACTCCCTTCTCCAGTCTCCTCATCCACTGGCCCCAACAGTTTTTTTTTAAAAGCAACCCATTTTTTTTTTTTTCTGTTTTCATTTTCCTATAGCATCCTAAACCTCAAGATGCGGTTACCACTAATCCTGATTTATTTAGGGTTTATCTGCATTATTAATTCCGATCACATAAAAAAAAAAAGTGCTACAGGCCCTAGCTTGTGTACAAAGTTTGGGTGTTCGTGAAAGAAACCAGCAATCCCTGAAAAACGTATTTTCTTTAGATATCCATTAAATCCAAACAACTTTTCTTCTCTAGTCTGAAAATATTCCTTGAGATGGGACCCGTCCTTAACAATTTCATTTATTATTATTTCTCCCCCCAGTCAATATCCTTTGAAGCTGCTTCCTGCATTAATCTGGACTTAATATGGATTTAAACATTTACAATGGAAAATAATTTGGGTTAAAAAATAATCTCCCTTGATAAAGCTAGAAAGCCCCCCCGCAACTGTCACCGTCTCTGACAGCGAGGAATGGAATGAGGTTCCTGCCTCTGCATATTGAAGAAAAGCAAAAAGCAAGACTAACAGGGTGTGTGTTATGTTTTATCTTTGTCAGCTGTTGTGACTGACTGGAACTGAGTGATACGCAGGCTCTTGACTTGTTGTTTGGATGAATTCATCATCGTTCGGGAAATAGGGGCAGTTATTTGGTGCCCAGGACGGACTAAAAATATCTTCTGTTGGAGTGAGGGAAGGCTGTTTCTCAGGGGTAGCAGCCTGCACCCCACCCTCACAGTGGGGCCTCTCAGTAACTAACAGGGCCCTTTCTCTGCGCCTCTGTTTGGTTTTTGTTTTGGGGGGGCCTTTTTATTTTGGGGGGTTGCATTCTTCTGTCAATTGGTATCATACTGGAAATAGAAAGTACCCATTTCTTTGGGTAGGTCCCTCCAGCAAGGCCAGTGTTGTTAATACCAAGTGAATTCTTCCTGAATTTGACTCAAGGGCCTCATGGCGATTGGAATATTTTCATGAGAATTTAGAGGAATTCAGATTAGAACTCCAAGTCTGCTTTGTCAGAGCTTAACCCACAGGACAGGCCTAAATGTGTTTTGATTTCTCGGAGACTTGCAGAATGAAACCAGACTGAATCCAAGAAGTGCCCCTTTTGGGAGTAGAAAATATGTGGCGTACATGTCATCACTTCCCATTCCTGTGCCTGTGGCAGACATCACTAATCGATCACAACATTCTTTCCCGCTGAGCGGGAGGCAGCCTCTGTATGCTGATATCAGACTCAGACCCTTCTCACAGTTCTTCAAGGCCTTCCTCCAGCTAGACTCATTCCTCCTAAGGCCCCGTGTAAGCTCCCCGTTACTTGGACCACTTGCTGTTGCCTGCATGTGACATTCCTTTCCCATTCTGGAAGCCTTTTCCAGTCACCAACCACCCTCCTTTTCCCTCAAAGATGCCTGCCCTAATTAAGCAACTCTTGCCTTCACTCTGTGTCCCTCACCACTTTTTGTTTGCATTGGACATTTTATTTTAATAACATTTATCTCTTTCCAAAGTAACAAATTCAAGGTAGAAATTTTATAAAAAATTTTGTAAAAAATTGCATACAACTATGCAAAACAATGGACAATTAAAATCACTGATAATTCCATTAGGATATGCATATGGATGTTTAGGTTTCTAACTCTTTCTGTGAAATATCTCTGGCTTTTTTATTGCAAAAAAGTAAATATACTTGAAGTGGGTGAATGTTATAATGAATGTTATAATTTTGGGTATGTAAATTATACCTTAAGTAACATACCTTTGGTATGTAAATTATACCAAAATTATAACATTCACCCACTGATCACTTGTCTACATATTATACATGGGAAAGAATATGATGTATTAGGATGCATCTGAACTTTATATGCATTTTTAAACAAAAATATGGTTGTCATTTTTTATACACTCTATCGAAAAGTCTGTAAACTTTGTTGTCTGTAAACTTTCAGGTCCTAAAGTATGTAGTTGAACAATCATAGAGCATATACCTATATTACCAGTATTCCGAAGGTATCTCATTGTGTTTGTCCATTCTTTTTAAAAATTGTAACAGTTTTATTGAGATATAAGTCTCATACCAAGTAATTCATCCATTAAAAGTATACAGCATAATACAGGGTCGTGCAACCATTGCCACGTTCAATTTTAAAACATTTTCATCACCTCAAAGGGGAGGAGGAGGAGGGGATGGGTGAAAACCTACCTAATGGGTACAATGAACACTCTCTGGGTGACGGGCACACTTTTAACTCTGACCCAAGCATTACAAAAGCGATTCATGTAACCAACCCTTGGTAACGACTCACCTACTTTCTGTCTCTGAATTTTCATGTTGTGGGCATTTCATATAAACGGAATCATTTGATATGTGGACTAGCTTCTTTTATTTAGCATAATGTTTTCAAGGTTCATCTATGTTGTAGCATTCCTTCATTCCTTTTTTTCTTTTTCTTTTTTTTTTCTTTTAGTTTTTTTTGAGACAGGGTCTCAGTCTGCTGCCCAGGCTAGAGTGCCACCGTGGTGTCATCATAGCTCACAGCAACCTCAAACTTCTGGGCTCAAGTGATCCTTCTGCCTCAGCCTCCTGAGTAGCTGGGACTACAGGCATGTGCCACCATGCCCTGCTAATTTTTTCTATATATTTTTAGTTGGCCAATTAATTTCTTTCTATTTTTAGTAAGTCTTGCTCTTGCTCAGGCTGGTTTCGAACTCCTATCCTCGAGCAATCCTCTCACCTCAGCCTCCCAAAGTGCTAGGATTACAGGTGCAAGCCACTGTGCCTGGCCTCCTTCATTCTTTTTTATTGCCAAATAATATTCCACTATATTTGCCCATTCTGGTGTAAGACTTTCTGTCTTGTTATCGTGTTAGTGATGTCGACTTCCATACTGCACTGATTTGGACGACATCTCCCATCTGTGCACACTTTAGTTGTGCCAGGGATTATGTTTTGTAGAATTCTACTGAACTTACAAAGAAATCCAGTTCAGTTCAGTTCTGCAGACATGTGTTGAGTGTTCAAACATACAGGGATCTTAGCTATAAAATGCTGGGGATAGAAAGATGAGTGCACACAGCCTCTGTTGGAGTTTGCAATTTATTTACATCAAATCATGAGAGCACATCGTGGCCACAAGTGACTCTGATACCCTTAGCTTTTAATTAATCTTTTAGTTTACATTATTTTGATTTAGACGTGCAGATGTTTTTCAAATTTATTTCATGCATTTTTCTGTTTACATGATGCTATTTTTTAAGCCATCCAAAAATAGAATAGACTATGGATTCTATTTGTTTTTGATTATAACAATAAAATGACAGTAGCTACCACTCACTGTATGTTTATGTTAGTTGATATGCAAAATAATATGTGATATAGTTGGTATTACTTTCATTTATCAATGAAATAATGATAAGGAGTATGGCAGGACTTGAACCTAGGGCCATAGTTACTTTAAGCTCACACACTTGATCACTGGGCCACAGCAGCCCCTGCTATAAGGGAGACATTCTTAGTAGCTAGTAGATGATACTGTCCACCTACCACTCTGGCCAGCAGCTCTCCATCTCAGTCTGGGCAACCTGAGCCATTCTATGCTGGTGGAAGGATGGAGTCAAAGGGACCACGAGCCGTCGTCCAGTGGGTCTGTGGTTGTGTCTGTTTTGTCACTCTGTTGACAGTGTTGAGAAACATAACTCCCCAGTGACTCCCTCCACTTGGCACAAGAAATCATTGAGTGTCATCTTTAGAAGCTACCATTCCAGAATGAAGCTGTAGAAAACATGCTTCAGGATAACAAATGAGGAACCACTCAATCCAAAATGTGCCATTTGACAGAGCCCTTGTCAGACGGCAGCGTTGGTGAACTTGGGCCTCTCGAGCTGTCCGACCACTTCCCTACGATGTACTTGTCTACACCGCGCCGTCATCTTCCACAGTAAGGCAGATTACATCTGTTAATCCACATATCACAGTGAAGACAATAAATATTAAATAATAATTATTGTTTCTTTCATGTTCGCTGACAGGATAAAATCCAGGTAAAGATCCTTTAAGGTCTAATTATGTCGTAGGCATTGAAACCAAACTGCTAGTTGAGAAATTAATTGTGGAGCAGCGGAAGACGGAGTAGTGGGAAGTTGTTTTGAGCGGCGGTGTCACTCTGAGACTCCACGTAAGATGTAGAGCAATAAACACAAGATGCGAACTGCCAAAAATGACTGAGCAAGAGAAGCTCAGACGTGCAGCTGCCATTGAACGGACTTTTCCTGATTACTTTGGCACACGACAGATGTGTCGAATGAGTGACCATCTGAATGACTTAACTAATAAGCAGAAATGTTGTTGGGGATATTTAGAACAATATGCAGATGATCTCCACAGCACGAATCAAGGCCCCAAATACTAATAACAATAAGATTGTTATCTAGATTATTGTAATATTAATGCTGTATTACTGTGATTAATATGAAATGTTAATATTGATATTAATATCATTAGTAAATAACATGTAATATTATTAACATCTGTGTTGATAACAGTGTACTATATTAACACAGTTAATATAAAATATCAACAATAATTACTAAGATTTACTGAGCGCTAACTATGAGCCAGGCCCTATTTTGAATGCCATATGTACACACACACACACAAACATAACCTTATATAATCCTTACGACAAATTGTAAGGCAAATGCAATTATCCTCATTTAAAAAGTGAGGAAATGCCAGGCGTGGTGGCTCACGCCTGTAATCCTAGCACTCTGGGAGGCTGAGGCGGGCAGATCGTTTGAGTTCAGGAGTTTGAGACCAGCCTGAGCAAGAGCGAGACCCCCATCTCTATCAAAAAATAGAAAAAAATTAATTGGCCAACTAAAATATATAGAAAAATTAGCTGGACATGGTGGCGCATGCCTGTAGTCCCAGCTACTTGGGAGGCTGAGGCAGAAGGATTGCTTGAGCCCAGGAGTCTGAGGTGCTGTGAATTATGCTGATATCACGGCACTCTAGCCTGGGCAACAAAGTGAAACTCTGTCTCAAAAAAAAAAAAAAAAAAGGTGAGGAAATGGAAACACAGAGAAGTTAAGTAAACTACCCAACATCACACAGTTAGTAGTAAACAAGTAAAGGATTTGTCAGCCATGGGCAGGTTTGCTATGCCATTCTCTTAAGAGATCACCGAGTTTCTAGCATCTTAAAGAAGTATCCAGAGATCATCCAGTCCGTGGGTTTCAGACTGCTCCATGGAACTGTGGAAGTTGCTTTTGAAGTTTTACCAATGATGATGTATTTGTGCCAAACAGGGAAGGGCTCCCTAGAGAAATATCTGTTGCTTGAACCTGCTTTGCATGTTGGATTTCCACCTAAGATTTTATTTTTAAACAAAAGAAAGAAAGAGCATTTCACTGGTGTAGGTCAGGGACTGGCCAATGTTTCTATGAGGGGCCAGATAGTAAATATTTTAGGTTTTGTGGACCATACTATCTCTGTTGCAACAACTCAACTCTGCTGTTGTGGTACAAAAAGAGTCCTAGACAATATGTAAACGAATGAGCATGGCTGTGTTCCAATAAAACTTTATTTACAAAAAGAGGCTGTGGACCAGATTGAGCCTGTGGTCCATACCTTCCAACCTCTGGCCTACGTCATCCCACTGTGGGCAAGTGGAGTTTGCCTAAACTTTCTAAACAGATGGTTGCCTTGCTTGCTCACAGAGAGAAGATATACCATCTAAGACCTCATACTTGGTAATGTCCATCATCAGAAAGCCCATGCCATGGTTTAAGGGAAAAGGAAACTAATGTGTTTTGAATGTGGACTTTGCGCCAGGTGCTCTACTAACAGTTCTACGTCTAGATTAATCCCCATTGTAACTGCATTGGGTGGATTTCATGAGGCCCTTTAACAAAGAAGGAAACAGGCTTAAAGAGGGGGAAATAGTACCTCAAGTCAAGCCAAAGTCTCACTCTGTGCCATCATATCAGGCTGACACGGCCAAAGCCACATGGCTTGTCCTGCCATGGAATATAGTGGAAGGTCCTTGATGTCACCCTCGGGCTGCTCTTCTCTAGGAATAATTCCAGCTCACTTCATAACTTCACTTTGCTCCCCCGAATGCTTTACTATCTGTGAATAAGAGACTTAAGAACTGGTACTACCATTTCCATATGGATTTCCTAAGGCTTAACACAAAAGGAGAATAACCTTGCAATTTCAATAAGCTATTCCTCCATTCATGCTTTCTAGTCATTTATGTGTGCCTTAGCAGGCTCTATTTGTATTAGCTGGTGATGCTCCAAGATCCAAATGGTTTTCAAAATATCATTTTTTATCTCTGTACTTTGTTTTCCACTTCCTATTTTTGTCTCTCTCAAATTCATACTCTGCTGAGAAAGTTTGGAATTCTAAGTCTTAGGTAACCTCCTTGTCGTCAAATATATAATGGTGCCACTAGCTGGTTATGTGCTACCAGTAGATAAATTTAATTTCTTCCTTTTGCATGGGATAGGGTGAAAATTTGAGACTCGGATATTGATAGTTAGAATATTCAATCCCTTCCAGAAGAAATTTATTGCCTTCTTTCATGTTCACCCAACTGCCTCGGACTTGAAGGATCTCTTACATCTATTTTCAACTCATTCGGGATTGGTTTCCGCGGAAGAACCAATCAGCCCCATTCAACTGGCAATAGGAGATTGGTGCCATCCCAGAAGTCAGCGGAAGTATCGCTTCTAGCGGTTCTCAGTTCCAGAAATGTCTATGTCCAGGAGCCACCGGAGTCGCCCTCCACAACTGAACGGCGATTCAGCTGTGTGGGAAATAGAAGAGAAATCCATCACATGTGGAAAACTCAGTCATCAATAAGCAGCTCTGCAGGCCTTTCAGTTAGGGACCAACCACAGAACTGGCTCTCCATCAACAATCAAACAGTCTTTAGCTGTGATCAGCCACTTCCATCACCTCTGAGACTGGCAGGTTTCCAATAAAGCCGATAGCCCCCTCCCCCAGGGCAGGGCCATCTGCAGGCGGCAGCCATTGTCTTTCAGCCCAGCAGTTGGACGACAGTGTTAGCTTACACTCTATTAGCCAGCAGCTACACCCTGACCCCTGACCCTGACATTGACCTCAAATGGCCCTCTCCTGAGGTGCACTGTGATCGTTGGAGGAGGCCCGCCCTGCCGGTTAGCACGAGAGAAGGGATCCCTGCTCACCCAGGCTCCCAACAGGAGGCTTGAGGCTCAAGGCACAGAAACAAGTCCGAGTTGAACCTACGATGGCAAAGGTGAAAGTTCAGAGGCATATCCATCAGCAGCCTGTCACCGACGGACGATGTAAAAACCATGGAAGCTTTCAGCGCGGGAATGGCCGTTGTCTCCAGACGGTCCTGCTCCTTAATGGAAAAGACGTATCAAAATATGGCTTACAAAATACAAAATAATGGACTGAGATGCACATTATATGAGGGTGTTAGATTGCAATGTACTTTACAGGGGAGGAATTAGATTGAAGTGTTATGCCAGGGTAGTTAGGTTGAAATATGGATTATCCGAGGAATGTTAGCTCGAGATGTGCTTTATAACACGGTTGTTAAATTAAGATGTGCTCTTCAGCGCGGGCATTAGTCTGAGATGTGCATTATAGCCACGTTGTTAGGGGAAGACATGGATTCCACTTTGGTAGGGGGGATAGCAGAGAGGAAAAACACCTTAGGTTGAATATTATTCAAGGTTATGGGATGTCTTCTGCATGAGATGGATTTCAGGGGTTCGAATATGCTGGGTAGGAAAGAGTCTAGCGTTCCTCCCCTTTTCTCCTTTCTTTTCCAGCCAAACAATCTGACACTTTCCCCACTTTTCCTGTTAGGGACTTAAAGGCCTCCCCCATCAATAAAAACATTAGCTCACTAAACAGCCTGATGGCTTTTCCTTCCCTGGCTTAACCCTTCGGGAGCTGGGGTTTCCTTTGGATTTGTAAAGATATTGATTCCAGATAATGTTTGCTTTCCTAACTCTCTCTCCCTTAGACTTGATGGATAGGTTCAGGGCTACATCTCGGCAGCCAGCTCACCGCAGCTACCCAGGGAAAGGGGAATGGGAAACGAGGCAAGTGTTCAGTAGTTAACACCGTTTGAGTCCTTTCCCTGGGACGGACGGGCAGACACGCCGTGGCTGGGGAGACACTCTGGAGCTACAGTCACTTTAAATCAGTGTAGAATTTCACTTTCGGTTTTCCTCCTCCTTGTCCTGATCCCTCTGCAAATATTTCCCTTAGTCCAACCTAGAGTGTTTTATCATTTCTAATTAATATCAGATGCCATCTTGAGGCTGGCTGCCCTGAGTTTGCATTTGTAAAGACTCCTTTTCCAGTTAAAAACATGTGCTTTTCTATAGCATTAGCAACAAGCATGAATACAGGTAACTGTGTCATTTGCTTGTGACACTGGCTGATGTGGGGACAACGTTAATACACCCTCACCCTAGTTACAAATCTTATCCAAGAAAAATAAGAAAATAAGAGAGAGGGGAGGGTCATCTGGCTCATAAACTACGCGGCCTACAGAGGTTTACAGAACATCTCCCCAACCATGCTTTTGTCCTTTCTTCTCTTCCTTAGCTCGGAAGATATAATTTACAGCCTCCAGAAGTCTGGCCTAGCACGATTGGATGGTGTCCAGCTTCACCGGAATTAGAGAGGTAAGTTCCAGCTGCCTTGTTTCTCAATGAAAGAAATGTTATACCAGGTGAGTTAACGCAGTTGAAAAGACTAACCTGCCAGACAAGGACACCAGACAAAATCAAACAGTTCAAAGGAAATTGCAGTGTTACTAGACACCTCTGCGTTACACCTGAGGTTCCAAGAAAGAGTCAAGCTGGCATTTCTCTGTGTATGTTTGCGCGCGCACGCGTGTGTGTGTGTGTTTAGGCCATATTTCTCTAGTTAGAAAAGTGGGTTTGCTACAAGACAATAACATTCACCTTCCCTGGCTGAGCTTTCTGTGGGCAAAACAAAATGAATGTGACAGAAATACACTGTCCAGGTAAAAAAGCGATTCCAGCCACCCTAGTATGTCTTTGCCAACATTGTCTATGTCAATATCCCCACTTTTCCTCTCTCTGAGTATTTCGTGGTAAAGCACTCTTTAGAAGCTGGCCTTAGTCTTCAGCCTGGTGTGTTCTCTTCTCTTCATAGTGTCCATTCCTGCTTCATTTTCTGACATCACATTTTCCTTAAAAATAGGCTATGAGAGCTATTTCTAACCTCGGTCAAGGGATCTGTCCAACCAGACTCCCACGGGATGTGGGAGTGAGTTTAAAACCAATCCTGGAGAAGAAAGAAAGAAAGAAAAAAAAAAGGTTGGCTTATTCTCAGACTCAGTTTTTAAAAAATCTGTTGGGTCAAGTGAGATATTTGGGGCCCCTTTCCTAGAAGAGGAATTACAAGATGGTTGTCCTTAAATGCCACCTAAAACTCCACCCCAAAGAAGAGCCCAGATGGTATCCTGGCAGAATCTAACTCCTACCCCTGAATTGCTTTGTGAATTTGGGCCAGTTGTTGGAGCCATTGTGAACCTCAGATAACTGTTGTATCTAAACTGCAGGGATATTACGCATATCAAATGGGTTAATGCGCAGAAAATGCTTAGTCTTGTGCCTGATGCCGGGTAATCGCTCAACAAACAGTAGCTGTTAACTTTATCATTTTATTACCATGCCAACAACCATTGGGAGCGATGCGCCAATCACTCAGGCGTCCATGGCATTGACTTATTATATACCACGCTTCCCTTCACGCACTCAGTAACACAGCTGGTTTTAGAAACACACTCCATCTATTAGCCCCACTCCTTCCCAAGACGACAGTTCATAAGGATTTTCTCTATGCAGGAGGAAGGGTAGCCCTGC
This sequence comes from Lepilemur ruficaudatus, assembly GCA_963574885.1. Classification (NCBI taxonomy): domain Eukaryota; kingdom Metazoa; phylum Chordata; class Mammalia; order Primates; family Lepilemuridae; genus Lepilemur; species Lepilemur ruficaudatus. The sequence continues at coordinate 37,282 of CAUYRT010055762.1, forward strand.
CAATGAGGGGAGAGACAGACTACAAGAGCCTTACTGATGGAATATAATCCCCCCTCTGTACTCGCTGGGAACTAGCCGCGATTGTATTTCAAAGGTAACAGTTCATGTCCACCACGGGTATTGGCGGGCAGTCCATAAATAGGACCTAATGTGATCCGACAGGCTTGATTTCTCTAGATATATATTAAAACAACATGCCCAGTGCTGATGGCTCAAAGGTCCTGACCTTTAACAAGGACTTATGACGTCAGGCAACCTGCCCACGAGGGCAAGCAGGGCAGAAGGCCGGAGGGACAAGGTCATCAGCTAATGAAGTGGTCGGCATTGAGTTTCTGTCACTCAGCTGCTTAAGAGGAAACTGAGAGGGAAGGAAAAGAAAATGGGAACATTTAAGAAACAAAGGGGAGGACCACATTGGAGCTAATGTCGAAGATGAATTGACAGTGTCAGAAGGCAGGGTGATGACACGCAGCCCATCGGAGCCTTCACTGAGGCCTTGTTCAATGCTACCCGCTGAACATGGGCTGGTGGAAAGAGCATTTGCAAGATGTTAACTCAGTATAAATCCTAAGTTAGAATGAAAATAAACAGGTACTAAACCACTCCGCTCTTTGGTTCAAATCTGCTCCAGACACACAGTCAGAGAAGAAGTGAAGAGCACAGGCTCAGAAATGGCCTCCAGACACATTCTCTCTGTGCATGGTGGGCAAACTCCCTCCCAAGCCTCAGTCACTCTGAGAAGCTGGAATGATAATGGTCTCTACCCCAAAGGGAGGGTGGTAGGATTACATGAGAAACTCTATTGGAAAGGATTTGTGCTTGGCACAAAGCGATCGCTCAAACATCAGCCATTATTATTGTTATGCCGCTTGCTCTAACGATCTTAGAAAGGGTGAGTTTTTAAAAAATGAGGAACCAATTGTATACTGCAGAATAAGAAGACAGTTCCATGAGTTTGTTTCACAGTGGCAATCTCTAAGGCTTCCCATTTATGGAGGGCTTCGAATTTTTGAACCATACACTCAGCCAACAAATATTTATTGAAAACTACTGTGTTGGGTCATGGGGATGGTATTGAATTGGATCAGAATCACTGTGGACTTTGTTCTCCCCAGCCTTGGTGGGGAGGCAGAAACATCAAGATGTAGGTGACTAGAGTATGGTATGAGGTGGGGTGACCAGCTCCTCTTTGGAAGGCTAGGGAGATGTCAAAAAGATGAGGGCTTTTGTATCTGTTCTTGCTCTTGATTCTCCAAATGACAGTGGCTTGGGGCAGGTGAGGCCAAGGTTTCTCGTCCCATTCATTTTAGGTATGAAAAGATCGAGACCTAGCCCGGTTAACCCTTGCCTATTTGTGTGTTAGTTAATAGTAGAGCTGAGACCTTTATCCCAATCTCCAGACTTCAGGAAAGCACCTTCTCAGCATATTGTGATAAATTGGGACCACCAATGGCCAACAGAGGTCCAAAAAGTTGTTTCTTAACCAGCCCTTTTGTCATAGCCAGATTATAATCCAGCTCCTGAACATCCCAAGGCACAAAGATACAGGAGGTTTGCAATTCCATTTCCCGAGGTCCTTAAAAAGAAGATTTGAAACTTTTTCCATTTCACTTCTGAACGTGAAGCGCTGTGGGTTTGTGGAGAAGCACTAAGCACAGACACTAAGGACCGCCACATGCTGGTCCCAGCAGTGTAATGCTCTCCTTCCAATCCCATCGCCACTAGTGTCCCGGATCCCCACATTATGAGACTTTTCTTCATGGTCCATGCCCATCTCTGCCTGGCAAGGATGACATGAGAGAGCCCTTTGAGTGTTTAGTAAGGAGCATAAAGTTCCAATGGAAATAACTATCAAATTAGACCGTCGTAGCCTGGGAGTAAAGAGTTGGAGCATCACCATGGCAACCAGCTCCCTGTTCCCATCACAACCCAGCCAAGCCTCTTTCCCAGGATTCAAGGCCTTGGGACTTTTTTGGGTTTGGAGACTCTAGGAGAGCAGCAAGATACATACACCATTGACCAAGGCTGGGCTTTTTTCTTTTTTTTCTTTCAAATATGGACCTAGCTTTAAGCTCTTTTTTTTTCCTGATTATAAAGATAATATACAATATCCTTAAAAATGCAAGCAATTTATAAAAGCATAACGATAATTAAAATCACCCCAAATTCCACTGTGCAGAAAAGCAAACACTTCGTTCTGTCAGATGTGTTTCATGCATATACATGTATATATATTCTGTTTCATGTAGGCGGTATCATATTAAACATGCTATCCACAATATACCATGTCAATGAATTATAGATTTTCGATGATTTTCAGCAGTTCCTTTTCAATGACTGCATTGCATCCCAGTGTTGGATGTACCATCATTTACTTAACTAACCCCCTCTCAAAGGGCAGTGGTATTATAAACAATGCTGTAATGAACATCTTTGTGCTTGCTGAACCTGTCTAGTTGTCTCCTTACGATAAATTCCTATAAGGCGGATTGCTGGGGACCCTGTCCCCTTCAACCAAATATTGAAAAGAATTCTCACGGAGCAGTGGGAGAAGGAAAGTAACCAGCCAAGACGAAGAGTCCCCTCAACCCCTAGGTGACCTGTGACCCTTGCGGGAACTGCTATCCATGCATCCACGGGGAGCGGAGGGAAAGAGAAGGGGGATTTTCACATCCCTGAGATTAAGCATCATGCCGTGTCATACTAGAACTAGATGTTTGTTTTCTCTGACTCCCCCACTTCCTAATCTTTTCACGCCGGTCTTCGGAGCCCTGCCACATTCCACAGCCCTCTCTGCAGCCAGTGGAGCCAACCTGGTCCCCGAACCATTGGCTGGTAGATTCCATCTTCTCTTGAAGGGCTTTCCTTCTCAGTTGTTTTTCTCTCTATGGGGCCCAAAGGTCGATTAGCTCCTTTGGGTAAAAATAGGCACAGCCAAGCAGAGGGTTGAGTTGAGTGATTACATTGCAATGTTTTAATTTGCCTTTGGACAAATTCTCATAAGCTTTCACGAGAAAATCTCCCATTAGATGTACTCATTTAATTTAAGAACAGTTGGGACAGGAAGATGAGCTAAGATGACAGATGGAAGAATGCAGATGTATGTCTTAGAGGGACTCAGGGCACTCTGAAGATTTGCCTTCCAGTAAAACACAGTGTCGGCTTCTCCTGCTTATGTCCGTGGCCTTGAGAAATTGTCAAGAAATCATTAGAATACGGGAATTTTCTCAGATGACGAGCAAGCGTCATTATTTTCTACTGTCTGTAAAATCCTAACAAGGTCAACGAAAGAACTGGATACTCCCCACACACCCCAAATCTAGGGGGGAAAAAACACTAAATTTGAGTACCCCTTATAAGAAAGCAAAAGAAAGCCAAAAAATAATAACAAGGCTGCCGTTTGAGAGACATTTCCTTTGGTCACACTGCCACAAAGATAAACTTTTTTAATTCCACGCTTACTCTGGCTTCCTCTGTACAGATTTTCTGGACGTCCTAATTTGGTGCGTATAATTCAACATCTATTATTGTTTTAGGAGCATGGTTATTATTTTAATTATAATTTAAAGCTGCCTAATATACCCAGAGGTCACTGGGCACCTAAAAGAAATAAATAAAAACAACGGGCCATTTTTAAAAGCAGTTTGTTTATTTGTAAGTCCCACGAGCCACTCAACCAAGACATCATAAAACCTTCAAATAAACTAAAACGGAAACAAAATAAAATGTCCGTTCTTAATCTCCTTAGAAGGCAAGCAGGGGAAACTTGCAGGGAGCTGCCGGCTGGCGTGAGAACTCCGAGGACGGTTTCATGACTGAGTTTGGGAACTGCAGCGTGGAGCTCATTGCCCACATTCCACACTGCAGTCTGCCCTGGGTTTACAAACCCTGAGCCTGGGTGTGAGGCTTTCGGCAGTGAGAGATCGGCATAGCAGCAAATTGGGTACCGAAAAAGCAAAGGGCCTGCGAAAGGCTTGGAAATGCCTGCCCACCGTCTCCTTTATCCACGTGGCTCTTGCTAGGATAAGTATCCATAAAACACAGACAGGTCTCATGAGCTCCGATATTTTAAAACGCAGAATGGCTGGAACATCGAAGTCTAGAGATTTTCCGTTTAGAAGGCTAAAGAAATTTCAGAACAGTTCCATAATGTTCCTACATGTGAGTTTCCATAACAGAAAACAGTAAAAATCATTTTCAAATCATTTACTGCTAGTATTCTCCATGTAATCAGAGCTGTTATGGTTTGTTAAGCAACAGAATTATCTAGCGGGCAGGAGGCTTACGCTGCTCCAAGACCTGCTAGCTACACGAGTATGCAAATCTGTAAGTATTACAGAATCCATTAGACAAACATAGGCTTTCGAGAGGAAAGCGTCTAATTCCCTCCACCCCCAGAACTGTCTTAGATAGTTTAGGGTGACTGTCTCTGGGACCCAAAGAACTGGATTGTCAAGTTTGGGTCACTCCAAATTCTGAGAACAAGGCAGAGGGTGATATTCTCAGAGTGGCAAAGAATGGGGCTCCCAGAGATGTCCTTCCTTACTGTGGAAGAAAGAAGAACAAAAGAAGGAAGGAATCAAGGAGCAAGAAGAAGAAAAAAAAGAAAGAGAGAAAAGGGCCAGGAGTGGCGGCTCTCGCCAGTAACCCTAACACTCTAGGAGGTCAAGGCGGGAGGACTGCTTGAGTTGAGGAGTTTAAGACCAGCCTGAGCAAGATCGAGACCCCATCTCTGCAAAAAAAATAAAAAATTAGCCATGTGAGGTGGCATGCCCTCGTAGTCCCAGCTGCTCAGGAGGCTGAGGCAGGAGGATCGCTGGGACCCAGGAGTCTGAGGTTGCTGTGAGCTATGATGATGCCACTGCACTCTAGCTGGGGCAACAGAGCGAGACTCTGTGTCCAACAAAAAGAAAGAAAGAAAGAAAGAAAAGAAAAGGAAAACTAAGAAGGGAAAAAAGTTAGTTGATCAAAAGGCCATTTGGATTAAGCAAAAAATAAAAGTAAGTGAAATGGGCCTAGTGTAAGGCAATAGGGAGGGGTAGGGACTGTGGAAAAGAGGCCCAGCCTCAGGGGCAGCTGTTACTCAACTCTAGTGGATGGTGCCCAAGCCCAGGGTTTTCAATTTTGCAAGAGAATCTGAAAACATTGATTTGTTTTTTTACCTGAAATATCTCAAATTTTGAATGTTGGCAATTGATTTGATTCAAATAATCATACTTAGAATGATGTTTTCTTTGGTATGGATCAAATAAAATACTGCTACATGCCACATTCAGTTCATGGGTCATAAGTTTGCAATCTTTATGAGGAGAGAAGTAAACAGTTGGCAACTAAAAATAGCAAGAAGTTCTAAAGCATAGAATGGATAATTTACATAGAAGAGTTCTTTCATTCTCTGTCCTCAGATAAGAGTCTCATGAAGTCTTGATATTAATTCCCATCTACAAAAGAAAATATATCCTTTTTCTCTCCCTTTCTTTGCAATGTCCTGGAACCTAAAATAACTATTAGTCTGCTCCATCCTTTCTTTCTGATTCTCTTTGTAAGTATTGGGCTGCTTAGTTAGGTAAATGTTTATGATCTCTTAGCCTTCTGACATGGGGATGGATAGATGCATAGGAAGTATTTGTAAGGCCAGGGGCAGTGGCTCATGCCTATAATCTCAGCATTTCGGGAGGCCAAGGCAGGAGGATTGCTTGAGCACAGGAGTTCAAGGTTGCGGTATGATTGCACCACTGCTCTGGGCAACAAAGTAAGAGCCTGTCTCGAAAGAGAGAGAGAGAGAGAGAGAGAGAGAGAGAGAGAGAAAGTATTTGTAGAAGGTAGAAAGCTGTTTTGCAAGATTGCTTGGATAAACTATAATATAGTTAATTGGTTATTTAAGGATATGCTTACTGGTTAAGGATATTATCCTTACAGTATTCCTGGCATTTCACATTAAATATATAGATATTCAGAGAGTGTATCAGTAAGTTTTTACTAAGTAGTGATGCAATAACAAACACCCCTCAAGTCTCAGTGGCTTGCAACAAAGAAATGTTTTTCACAGGTTAGTTTCATCTCTCCTCCCTTTTGTCTTTATTCTGAGACCTTGGCAGAAGGAGCCGCCTGGCCCTGGCTCCAAAACATTCTCCTGCTAGAAAGGAGAAGAGAAACCACACGCTGGCTTTTAAAGCTTCTGCCCAGAAGTAGCACATGTCACTTCCTGTCACATTGTATTGGCAGCCAAAGCAAGTCACATGGCCAAGTCTGATGTTGATGGGGCAGGAGAAGTATAATCCCCTCATAGGGAAGAGAAATACTTAGGAACCAGGGTATGGCCCATTGTGGTAATTTGAGTGGAGGGTGTGTAAGAGCACTGTCTCTGGAGTCAGACTTTGTGGGCTCAAATCCTAGCTCTACCATTTACTATCTAGGAGACATTGGATACATTACTCAATCCTTTGGTGCCTCAGTGTCCTCATATAAGCACACCTACTTCATGGGGCTGTTGGGAAGATTGAATGAATGGAGACAGAGATATATAGAGACAGAGACAGATCACTTAGAATAGTGTTTGGTGCATAGTAAGTATTGGGCTATCGCTACCATGGTAATGATTGGAAATCCATCAGCCCAAATGCGTCTCAGCTACCTACATTAGTCCCGGCACTCTAACTCTCAGAATGCCATATGAAAAGGAAGGTACTTCTGAGAGCGCTAAAACCACAAGTTCTTATGAGCTAATGAACCTTGAGCAATGAGCAATCCACTAACCTTGTTGGGGATTGCTTTGAGAGCAAGTCCCTGCAGAATATGACCTAAGAGAGTGTTCTGGAGACAGAGAAAACAGAAATTGTTTTCTGTTTGTGATAGAGAATCACAAACCAGGTGACTTAAACAACAGAAATTTATTTTCTGGCAATTCTGTAAGCCAGGCATCCAAGACCAAGGTGTTGCCAGGGTTGGTTTCTTCCGAGCCTCCCATCCTGGCTTGTCCATGGCTGTCGTTCTCCAGTGTGTCCACCTGGTCTGTTTTCCATGTGCGTCTGTGTCCTAATCTCCTCTTACCAGGACACCAGTCATATTGGAGTAAGGCACATTCAAATGACCTCATTTTACCCTAATTATCTCTTCCAAGGTCCTATCTTTAAATACAGTCATATCCTGGAGTACTAAAGGTTAGGACTTCAATATGTTGGATTTGGGGGGGACTCACCTCATCCCATAACACTTGGCTACACATTAGAACCCTCTGGAGATGCCCAGACTATGCTATGAGCCCAGACCAATGCCATCAGAATCTCTGTGGGTGGGAGACAGGACTCTGACCCTCTTGATGCTCCCCCAGGGCTTCCCACATGTGGCCAAGGTTGGTCGGTGCTGGCACAGCCTACCTTCCACTCAGAGCACCTGGGTGCCTCTTTGGTGGCCCAAATCCTGTTCCACCATGGATCTTCCTGAACCCCCATTTCTCCATCACGATCCGGCTGAACTGACCAGGAAAGGAACACTTGCTGACAAAGACCAGGGGCAGAGACCACCAACGCTGAGCATTTGTCTTTCCTCTCCCCCTGATTGATCCCTTTATACAACAATAAAACTTTTAAAAGGTTGAACCTGAACTGAGACTGTGCCTGGGACACAATTAATCAAACTCTTGAAGAATCATGTTACATTATGTGCTTGGGACATTGATTCACTTCACTAAAAGTTGGCCTGAAATACAACCTAGACACAGGGTATCGGATCCGTAAGAAATGGTGGGCATGCTATCAATGGTTTTGTGTCTTCACGTGATATGTGGTCCAGACCAGACATAAAGCAGGACAAATTCCAACATATCGGAGAGGACATCCACCAGCCCCCAACTTGCCCCAAGTTTCTGGGAGCGGAAGTACAGAGAAGAGAGGGCTGATTGTGGTGTGTTCCTCCAACCTGCTGTCACTGAACTTAAATAATAATAATACCATGCATCTATCAGTCTTCCAGTCTCCTTACCTGTTCTTGAATTGATTATGGACAATTCCAGGATCCCTGGCGCCATAAAATTTTCCCCAGGGAGGCACATGTTTGGGGTCTTCCCTAAATCAAAATTTTATAGGACCAAGTGCATCCCTCCTTCTTAATTCTCAGTCACGAATCAAGCCACTAATAATATCTAGCATCTTAATGCGGTGTTCTCTGGTTAACCGAGCACTTCAACATCCCCAGACTCATCTGAGCCCCACAATAGCCCCACAAAGTAGGTGAGCCAAGATTTAGGGTCCCCATTTTACAGAGGAGGAAACTTGCTGGGGAAATGGTATGTACTGCCAAGATCATGGAACTCATGGTAGAACTAGAATACAGTACCTAGGTCTAGGACTCAGATCCCGTGGCTTTTGGCAACCCTCTGCTCCAGGCAATGTGGGAGACCACAAGGAAATCAGATCTTGTGCTGGCCCCGGGCAAAATCATATTATGGGAAAAGCTCCTTTGATGCCTTCTCTCTCTCCTCCAGGCATCCCTCCCACCCTCCTACACTGCCACTAGTATCTCTGGGTCCAGGAGTCTCTCCCTGGGCTTCCCTCTTGAAACCATCCTGTCTTAGCTGGCCCAATAGAAAGAATCAGCCAGATGTGCCCTCAAAGCCCAGCTTGCCCGTGAGACCCAGCCGCATGACCCCGGGCAAGTTACAGCAGCCTTTTGAGTTTCCTCCTCTGCTAAAATGGATTTTCACAAGAACCTACTTCTTAGGGCTGCATGGAAGATGTATGAGTCATGTGCAGAAAGCACTCTGGACTGTGTCTGGCATTTATTAAGTGTGCCAAAAGGGCAGTTGTTTTAAAAAATTATGTATATTTAGGTATTCATTATATATATCCGGTACAATAGCTAACATTTTTCAAGACCTGCTATGTGATGCTGTGTGTTGCCTTGGTCTCAGTACTTTACGTGCTTTCTTCTATGGAATTCTCATGACAACCTTAGGAAGCTGGTGCTATTATTATCCCACTTTACAGATGGGGAAACTGAGGCACAAAGTGGTGCAGCAGAGCCAGCAAGGGACAGAGCCTGGATTTGAACCTCAGGGGTCTGACTCCAGAGCTGACACTCTTGGCTCATGGACAAACCTGCAGTTGTGGGCAGGGGGCAGCGGGGGGCGGTGACAAATGTCTAATATTGCCCCTTTGTGATTTGCATTTTTTTTATTTTTTTGAGACAGAGTCTCACTGTGTTGCCCAGGCTAGAGTGCCGTGGCATCAGCCTAGCTCACAGCAACCTCACACTCCTGGGCTCAAACAATCCTTCTGCCTCAGCCTCCCAAGTAGCTGGGACTACAGGCATGCGCCACCATGCCCAGCTAATTTTATATATTTTTTTTTCTTTTTTAGTTGGCCAATTAATTTCTTCCTATTTTTAGTAGAGATGGGGGTCTCACTCTTGCTCAGGCTGGTTTCGAACTCCTGACCTTGAGCAATCAGCCCGCCTCGGCCTCCCAGAGTGCTAGGATTATAGGCATGAGCCACCTCATCAGCCTGGCCATTTGCATTTTTAAATAAGAATGTCTCTGAAACAAGGAAATAGCTTATGCATACCATACTTCCATGGAAAGTTCTGATCCTACAATGGTCAAACATCAGGCATTATAGCAGAAAGCATGGACAATACCCAGAAAATGGGGCTTTCTAGGTGCCACTACAACGTTACCATGAATATATATTTTTTAATTGAGGGAAGGAATCACAAGAAAATGTTAACTGTAACAGATTTTGTAGAGAAGGACTGGGTCAGGGTGAGGACACTAGGATTTTTTTCCTTTTCATATTATATTTTTCTGTATTTGAAATCAGTTTAGTTTTCTACTAACAGGATTTATCTAAACTCTGTAAAACTGTTACTGGTTATTTTCTTCTTTATATACTTCGCATTAAAAAATTAATGAATGTCATGTGTAAAAATGATGCCATGAAACCAACCACTTGCTCCATGGCCTTGAATTGCCTGTCGTCTCGATGTGAGCATGTAGAACTCTCCAGAGGAAGAGTTTATGGTGCCAGGGCCCCCGGCATTGTCTGTAAAGACCAAAAAGACGACAGAATTGGAACGCCCAGCAAGATGAGATACAATTAAGTACCCAAGAACACGGAGCCATCTCTTGAGACTGGAGGAGTCCAGCTCTCTTCCCAAACATGGTATTTCCCCGATGTTGTTTTTTTTCCCCCTGCACCAAAAATTTTCCACTTTAATTATGTGGGTTAGGTCAGAGGAGCTCACCTTCAGAGCTTTACGTGCGCAAATAGCTAATCCCTTCCATAAGACACATTTCTGGGAAAGCCCAAAGATAAATGTTTACAGTCTGTGCTGGGATAATAGAAGCCAGTGAAATTCGAAATGATTTAAGCATTATGTGTCCATACCCTAAGAGACGATTTCGGGAGAGCTCTGGCCTCTACGTTCTGGAATTCTGGCCTTCGTTCTCACAAAGAGCGGAATCGCTGGCAATGCTTGTAGGTTAAATGTTTTTCTCCTTTTTCCTGGTTTTGCATAAAACATGAGGAGGATGGTAATTAAAACCATACTTAAAATATTAAATCTACTACCTAAAGGAATGAAGTTTATTAAAGTTGCTAAGCGTTAAGTACAGAAACTCAAAATAGCCAGAGTGCACTCGCCTCGGCGTATGCCCAAAGTGTTGGCTGAGCGTAGAGATTGGTGAGTGGGTACATGTGCACATGCTCACACACACATGCACACACACGCACACGTTCACACACATGCATATTCTCGCACACACATGCACATGCTCACACACACACACATGCACATGCTCACAGGCACATGCACACACATGCACAAACAGACACATGCACACACTCACACACATATGCATGTGCTCACACGCACACACTCTCACACACATGCACATGCTCACACACACACACATGCACATGCTCACAGGCACATGCACACACATGCACACACAGACACATGCACATGCTCACAGACACATGCACACACACGCATACGCTCACAGACACATGCACACACATGCACACACAGACACATGCACACACAGACACACATATGCATGTGCTCACACGCACACGCTCTCACACACATGCACATGCTCACACACATACACACATGCACACACAGACACATGCACATGCTCACAGACACATGCACACACATGCACATGCTCATACACACTCATCAATACACTGACATATCAATGAATGGAATGCATTTCTCAAATAACTAGCATTTGACAGGCAGAGAGCAAAGATGAACCCCCAATTAAGGAGCTTAGAAGGGCTGTTCCTCAGCAACATTGTGATATGGTCTCGTAGGGGTCAATGGCATCTACCTTGGTAGGATGTGGAGCAGGTGTGCAGAGTTACCTAGCACAATCCCCAGCCCAAAGTGAGGAGGTCCTCAGTCAGCGTAAGACCCCCTTTCCCAGGGGATCTCCGAGGGGCCCAGTGGATAGGAGCTGAGCACTCTTCTTCGTCCCCAAGGGGCAGGGTGGAATCTACTGATGAGTCCAGGTAAATTCCAACTACGGTCAAAAAGTATCAGTCACCACCCTTTCCTCCCACACCTAAGGTCACAAGGACAGGGCATCATGGTATAGTGGCTGAAAGCTCAGTCCTGGGTTCAAATACCAGCTTTGGACGTGGGACAACTCATGCCACCATCTATGACCCATGCAATCATGAATGGTCTCCACTCTCCAAGGCTTCCTCTCACAGAAAGGAAGTTTCCCAGCTGCCCAGATCCCCCCACCCAGGCCAAGGTGTGGCTGGAGGTGCCTTTCAGGAGGGCAGAGACTCGCCTGGGAAACCCACCAGCAGGGTGAGAGCTGCTGATCCCACATCCCAGCGGTGCTATAGCCAGTCCAAGAGTGTCTTGAGAAGCAGTAAGGACAAGGGACATACAGCACTTCTATTCACATTTCATTAGCCCAAACAAGTTACATGATCACCCCTAATTCAAGAAAAAGAATCACAAGCCTTCTGAATGCATAGCAGTTGAGGAAAACAGGTTATCAGTGATCATCATAGCTCCCAAGCCAGTCTCTTAAATACTGTATTTTTATTTTATTTTATTTTATTTTTAGAGACAGGGTGTTTCCCTATAACCCAGGCTGGAGTGTGGTGGTGCAATCATAGCTCACTGCAGCCTCGAACTCCTGGGCTCAAGCCATCCTCCCACCTCGGCCTCCCAAAGTGCAGTGAGCCACGGCGCCCAGCTCTTAACTACTCCGTAGGCATTGTTCCGCTTCTCTCTGTGATAGGACCAGCCACTGTTCAACTTCCCAAGCAGCAGTTTCAACAGTCCTTACTTAAGTGCCAGGGAAAGCATTAGGGTTTAAAATGAACTAATTAATCGGCAACCATTGCACCATTTCCAACCTGGCCTTGTCCCTTTCCTGCCCATCAGCAGTGCTCTCTGGTCAGTGGTTGTCCTCCAGTTGCCCCAGTCAGCTCAGCTGAGACCAAAGCCATCCACCCCTGCGCCCAGGGGCTCTCCTCCTCCCCCAATCCATCACCAGAGCCCGGTAGTCTCACCTGTCCATGCCCGGCTCTCGCTTGATGTCTCAGTTCCAGAACAGAGATGCTCCAGCTGCTACCCAAGAAGGCTCTGGCCCCAAAAATATTTAGTTAGCAGCCATTCAGTTAAGTGGAATTGACTTTTTATCGGCTTCCCTCTGTACGGCTGCCACCAGCAAAGGCTGTTTCCTCCTTCCCTCTTCTCTGCCTGTCAGTTCCCTCCTCATTCCTATCGGCAGCCTTTAGCTCTGATCAATACTAACCGCTGTGTAACAGCTCACGCACGGCTGCTCGGGTTTGCATCGATCAGACCCTTCTTCCAACAGGTAGTCAGCTATTTGAGGCAATGACTTGAGATAAACACCTACTTTTACTGCAGGCTAATTCATTTCAGGTGGATTTCAAGGAGGCTTCGCACCCTGTCTCTCAGACAAGCTGAAGTCGGAGAGTGGAGATCCACGCCCCTAGCGTGCTTGAGATCCTAGGAGATCTTTCTTCCTTTCCCCCTTTTTTCCTTTCCCTTGTATTTTGTAAAGTGCCACTTATAAATAAGATACCAGGACTTGGGACATTGAAAATGCCACTTGAGAAAATGTGTCGGCCAATCCATCCCTCTTTCCTTTTAATGGGATGCATCCGGGACTGTGGGATACCAGAGGCAGCATTGTCGCCGGGCAGCCAAGCACCCTCCCAGCTGCCCCAGCACCAACCTCCACCAACAGCGTCCCGTGACCCCGGTCCTCTCGCCACCGCGGGGAGGGGGGGGGCAGTCCTTGAATCCACCCCCATCCTCATTCCAGGCTCACAAGTGAATTTGCCAGGAGCTGCTATTGCAAAACGAGTTGCTATTTTGCAACTGATTGTGATGTGGGAGGGGTGGGGGTACAACCTCATGGAGTTTGTGTTGTAACCAGACAACACACAAGACTGGCTGATGTGCACTTCTTTTTTTCCAACGTGTACACTAAGTGATTTGGCTGAGTGGCATATCTGATAACATTATTCACCTGTCAGCTGGGTCCCAAACCTCCTGCCCTATTTCTCTTTCTCCAGCCTCCCTCAGCATGCCCAGCACTTCAGTCCCCAAGTGCTGCTGAGCTCTCCCTTGCAGTGCACTCGCACTGACCCTTCCCTCACCTGGGTTGCTATCATCCTGAATGAAGCCCTCATGCCCTGGTGCTTGGACCACTGCAATATCCTCTAGCTGACTGCCTCCTGTGTTAGTGGTGCCCTGCACACAGATGCATTTCCTGGTGCCCTGCTGGGATGGCCATTCTCTTCTCTGAAATCACCAGTGTTTTCCCGCAGCCGCCAGGCTGGAGGCCGGATTCCTCAGCCTGTCTTTCCGGTCCTTGGCTTTCTCTCCAGACTGTCTGCCACCGTCCTCCAGCACAGACTCCGCCTCTAGTCCGTCTGGATAACTCACCACTTCCTCTGCATGCACTTTCCAGTTCCGTACCTAAGAAACGAATGCCATGCCCCACACGCCCTTTGAAATTGGTTCAAATCCTGACTTCACGACTTATGAGCTCTGTGGCCTTCGTCGTGTTATCTAACTTCTCCTTGCCTCGATTTCTCATCTGTGAAATGGGGATGATAATAGTACCCATCCCATAAAGTAGATATGAGAATTAAATTAATCGATGTAAGGCATTCAGAACGGTACCTGCACATAGTAGATTCCATGTCATTGTATGCTGTTGTCATTGTTATCATTCCCTTCGTTCCGCCAAGCCACTGCTCAAAGCAGACCCTGGTCTGCTTTGGCCAAACATACTCACTTCCTTTTCTGCCACCCGTAGCCCTTGGTTTCTACTGATAATATAATAATTACAGCAAACAGTAATAATCCTGGGTGCTAGGCACATGCTTAGTGCTTTTGTATGCACACTATTACTTTTAATTCCTTGGGCTGGGTACCTTCCATCTGCCCCAGGGCTATGCTCCCTCCTTCTCCACCTTGTTTTTGGCCTCAGGAGACTGATCCGTATGCCGGGTGGCTTCCAAGCACACTTGGCCAGTGAGGAGCATTGGCAAGAAGTTAGGACAGAGTTTTCATTCCCCCAGCCTCTTCTCAGGCACATCACTGCAGAATGGCCTCGTGGCTCAGGGCAGGGTCGTGGCTCCTGTCAAGCAGTCCTCCTGATCTCACCTGCTCTGTCTATGGCTTCTGGTCACCGTGGGCCCTCCTGGCCTCAACACAGCTGGGTAGTATCATGCTCCAGGGCACTGCACTCTTCCTGTGGTTCCCGGAACCCTGATCACACCTTTGTAGATACAATAGTCCCTATATAGACTCTCCTCAAAGTATCCTCATGCAGGTGTGTCACTCGGGCTGACACAGTTCTCATGACAGTCCTACAAGATATGTACTGTTGTTCATTGTTATCTTTCTTGTAAAAGAAAAAAACACACACACCCCAAACGTAGAGGCTTAAAACGACAATCATTTATGAGTTCACCATTCGAGGGGTTAGCAGTCTGGGTTGGGCTTAGCTGGGAAGTTCTTCTGCTGGATTCACCTGCACTTGCTTGTGGGGCTACAGTCAGCTGGAGGATCATCTGAGGCCTGGTGGCCCCAAATGGTGTCACTTGTGTGTCTGGAAGCTGGTGTGGATTTACAAGGCTGACCAGGCCACGTGTCTCCAGCATCGAGCAAGCTAGCCTAGACTTCTTCACAGGGTGGCCAGATTCCAAAAATAGCAAAGAGAGCAAGGCTCAGTGTGCAAGCACTTTTCAAGTCTCTGCCTGCATCGGGCTTTCTAACGTCCAGTGAGGATAACCCGGGCTGAGGGCTGGCAAAACTGACCCCACCTCTTGGTGAGAGAACCTGCAAAATAACGCAGCCACTTTTTTTTTTTTTAAATCAGTCTATCACACGGGACACTCCTTTCCGGAAAGATGTATGCTTTGACAACTTCACATCCTGTATCCTCATAACCCGAGTCAGAAAAGCAGTGTGGGCCAGCCCTGTGTTTTAGGGGGTGGGGAGTGTCCTCTTTATAGCTTGGTGAACATCTGACACTCTTCCTGCCTGTTACCACCAGACTGAAAATAATTCTGAAAGGGAAGTCTCTTAAAACTTAGCATGAGGGAGTGGAATTTTTTTTTTAATTAGGCTTCAGCAGAATTTTTAAAAGAATCTTTCTTTTCTTCAGTTGCCTCTCCCTTGTTATAAATTTTAACTCCACCCAGCGGCATACCACAGCCAGCCTGGCGTCTCCTTCCACCCCTTTCACTCCACACCACTGTTTGCTTGGCAGCAGCGCCCAGCTCTCATGGCCACAGCAGGCAGAGGGAGAAGTCTTCCTTCCTGCTCTCCTCACTTCCTGCTTTCTTTCTTCCATTCCTCCTAGAGCTCATCCCTGTCTGCTCGCTCCTGCTCTGCACCCTCTGGTGCCCTCCTAAAAGCAGGATGCTAGGAAAAGCTGAAAAGTTCATGTATAGGACTGTTCTGTACAGCCCTCCAGGTTGGGCACTGCACACAGTAGCCTAGAGACATAGTCAGAATACTCAACCTCCAGGAAGCTCCAGACAGAAAATTTATCTAAAAAGTAGTCATGTGAAATTATATTTCAAGATACCTGTGAAGTTGATGTAGCTAGCCACCTATTGATTTATTTCACAAGTATAGATTGAGGACCTACCATGTGCCAGGCTCTGGAGATATAAAACATGATCCCTGCCCATGAGAAACTTACAGTCTAGCAGGGGTGAGAGACACAGGAATATAACAATTTATAAAGTTAAGTCCTTTGTAAAAGGGTGTCATGCAAAGATGTTAGGAAGCCACTGGGCTGAACCTGGATGACTAGACAAGATGTTCTCAAGGAGATGCTGTCTGATACAGTCTAGCCCAGAGCTGTCCAGTGGAAGCATAACTCGAGCCATGCATATAATTTTAAATTTGCTCCCAAAGGATGGAGAGCCATGCATTTCACATGCACTTAGTGTTGGGGAAATTGAGCCAGGGGGAACTATCTGGAGTTGGCCCTGGCGGGGGGCGTCTAAAACCCACTGTGAATGAATCCACCCTCCTGGCGGCCCGGGACGGAGGCTCAGCAGGTCCACATCTGGGCAGAGGAAGCTCCAACTATCATCACTTTAAAGGTTAGGATTTCAACATACGAATTTTGTTGGGACACGTGCAGCCTATAGCAAAAGGCTACAGATTGTCCTAATCTTTATATGCCCAAGGATTCCAGCAGTTGCAGACTATTGTCGCTTTTTCTTAGAGTTTATTTGGCATATACATATCTCACTAACGAGTTTTAATCTCACTAAAAACTAATAGGGTTTTCTTTCTTTTTCTTTTTTTTTTTTTTGAGACACAATCTTGCTCTGCCACCTGGGTTAGAGTGCCTTGGCATCAGCCTAGCTCACAGCAACCTCAAATTCCTCCTGGGCTCAAGTAATCCTCCTGGCTCAGCCTCCTGAGTAGCTGGGTCTACAGGCATGAGCCATCACACCCAGCTAATTTTTTTTTCTTCCTATTTTTAGTTGCCTGGCTAATTTCTTTCTATTTTTAGTAGAGACGGGGTCTTGCTCTTGCTGAGGCTGCTCTCAGACTCCTGACCTCAAATGATCCTCCCGCCTCAGCCTCCCAGAGTGCTAGGATTATAGGCGTGAGCCACCGCACCTGGCCTGTTTTTTGTTTTTTCCCTTCTAGACAACTCCGTTGGGTCATAACCATACCCAGGGGTTTTGTTTGGGTATGCATTTTAAACCTAGAAATTTCTATTTGTTTGTTTTTTATTTTATTTATTTTTAGAAATTCCTATTTTCTAGCCCCAAACCTCTACTATTTATCCATCTGCCTAGGCTACCAGTGTCCAAACATTTCGGCCATGACTCCTAATAAGAAATGAATTTTACTTCATGACTCAGTACATAATTATGCATGCATGTGTTGTAATATGAGTATGTATTTATGTATGACCAAATCACAAGTTTCACACAACAGTATTTACCCCCACTGCACATGATACCTGCTGATATTTTCTATTCTTTTCCATTACAAAAAGAAAGAAAAGAAAAAAAAAAAAGCAAGCCATTCACAATCCACCAAATTGATTTTACAACCCGCTAATGGGTCACGCCTAGAGTCCGGAAGCACCACCCTCAGTCCAGGCCTCTCCCTTCATTTTAGCCCCTGCTTCGAAGGAAATAAAGACACTAGCCTTGGGTAGAGAGAGTCCTGTAATTCCGCCTTTGCTCCCAGATACACTTCACAAAGCACAAGAATCGCCCTTTCTTGGACGGAGAATGTTTAACAGGCCACGCTCGAGGGCCTGGGGCAAGATGGGTTTGACTTTTTCTGTGTTCCTGTCCCTTCTGAGAACCACCCCTCCCCCCACCTTCTGTGTATATTAACCCTGGTTTGAGATAGAAAATGTGACTTTGCCAGCCCTGCGGGCCCCAGGGCTAGGACTTTGGGTCATCACGAATTACAGGCCACAGGCAGGAAGGACCTCTCTTAGCAAAACCTTAGTCGCTTCCCTTCCTGCTGGAAAACTGGTCACCTTCAGCCTTCCGTCCGTCACTGAAGGCTACCGGACGTAGCCAACCCACTCCAACACCCTGAGATTTTTTCTACCAAATTAAGGTTTGATAGGATCACAGTCTGCAAGCCTTGAGACAAAAAGTGACAATTTCACCCTCTAAAGAATGAAGGCCTCTGACTGCCTAGCCTGGGGTTGGGCACCCTGGCTGGCCAGTCCTGGCCTTCTTCATTTGCAGTTCCACAATTTAGGGAGTGTTTCTTACAACACTGCCTGGTTCAAACTCTCACTCCTCCCCTTGAGAATTAACCTCGTTTCTCCAAGCCCTCCTTGTCCTAAGGAAAATGCCTAAATGCGAGTGTCTGTCAGCAAATCCCTCTGAATAGATTAGGCAGAATTTTTGGCCAGGTGTAATGACTCTCACCTGTAATCCCAGCACTTTAGGACCTGGAGGCAAGAGGATCACTTGAGGCCAGGAGTTCAAGACCAGCCTGGGCAACATATTGAGATACCGTCTCTATGAAAAACAGAGAAATTAGCCAGGTGTGGTAGCATGCACGCACCTGTAGTCCCAGCTTCTCGGAAGGCTGAGGAAGGAGGATCGATTGAGCCTGGGAACTTGAGGCTGCAGTGAGCTATGATGACACCACTGTACTCTAGCCCGAGCAACAGAGTGAGACCCTGTCTCAAAACAAAAAAAAGAATGTTCAAGGTTCAAGGGACCACCTTCTTCTGGAGTGTCTGAATTTCATCAGGAAGACGCTTGAAGGTAGAAACAGAATTCAAGACCCCAAATGCATAAGGACTAAAGGCAGGGTGGTGGTGTGGAGGGAGAGAACAAGGCTTTTGGAGCCAGGTAACGCTGGATCTGAGCACTGACTTTATCGCAAACCATGTGAACTTGAATCAGGTACCCTGCTAAGCCTTGTTTCCTTGTCTGTGAACTTGCAAATAATAACGCCTCCTATAGTTGTGAGGCTAAAAGAAAGATGAGAAGCATCTAGAACTATGCCTGCCGTACAGTAGGTCCCCCGAAAATGTTGGTAGCCCGTGCTAGAAGCAAAGAGGTGCTGAAGGAAGCCGAGTGTGGATAATGGGCTGCAGGACCCCATAATCTTGGGGCAGGGCTAGACCTTGGATTCCTGGGGTCAGACCCAGGGGTCGCCCTTAGGACAACAACTCAATAGCATCTGCTGAGACTTGCAGATGAGGAGCAGCCAGGACCAGGCTCCGGTTTTGTCAGCAGTTGGTCCTGACCCTCTAGGTGTTGGCTCTCCCAAGGAAAAGCCATGTTCCATGTTGGTGGCCAACAAAGAGGGCCTAGAGAGAGAAGCTGAAGACAGTGATTTCTGTGATGGTAGATGCTTCCAGAATAGTTACAGCGGGGCCTAGGATCCCAGGATGGAAATAGCGGTCACCTTTTGCCTGTGAGCTACCTGCCATTGAAGACAGGCCAGCATATGTCTCACGAGGTAACAGAGATCTTTGCAGAACATCGCCAAACCAGTCTGCCCAATTACTGACAACTTACAGGATGATTAATATAGACTATTAACAATGTAGCTTCTGTTAATAAAATGCCAACTTAACTTTAACCACACTATGAGACTATCACCAAATAGCCTCGGAAAATGAGAATCATCTATGTAAAATCCACCTCTATGAAAGTTTCCCAAGAAGAGTCCTGGTCATAGGGAAAAAACACTTGATTTAAACTTCTGCCCTTGAAACATAGAAAAGGGACACATTCTAACCCCATGGGTAGGAACCAAGACCGCCCATCTGTGTTTGATTCCACTTCCTGTTATCTCTTCTAGAACATTCCTTCCCATGCATTTGTGGCACTGTTCGCTTCCTTGCCTCTTCCCAGTAGCTCTGGCAGTGGGCGTGCGAGAGGAGAGCCCATGAGGGTTCTTGCTTAATTGTAATTACTCACAGCAGAGCAGCGCCTTAGAGGCTGCCTTGCTCTCCAGGCTGTCACATGGACATGGGTGTGGACAGTCAGAGAGAGATCGTGGCCTGTGATTTTAAACTTCCAGGAGGCAGCTTTATGGAAGCTGGCAGAAGTTTTTGTACAGCCTCAGGCCTTTTGCTAACCCTCAACGAGAACTTGTTCTGAATTCCCCAGCCTGGTTAGTTAACCCCCAGGACGTGGTGAAAGGCCTTCCAGGATTCCTTCCTTGGAACGTAAAATTCCTTCCTTTTTCCCTTCCGTTCTGTCTGCCAGCTTCTCTGCTTCCTCCTCCCCTCTCCTTCGCCTGTCATCTTCCCTTCCCTCCCGCTGACTTTCTCTTCCTCTGACCCTTCTCTTTCCTTCTCTCTTCTTTCCCTCTTTTCCTTCCCTCTCCTCCCTCATCTTCTCCCTCTCCTTCCCTCGCCCTTGCTCCTGTGGCTAATTTAGCTGGTTTGCGGCTGCCCCATCTCATCTGTTTTAGCATTTTGAGCACGTGCCCAGGGACTTTCAGACACAGGACAAACTTCGAAAATCCCTAAGACAGTAATTGCCAAAGTGCAGGGCTGCGGTGGGTGCCGGGCCTGGGGTGTGCAGAACGATTCCAGGGCGCGCCTGGCTCCACGGGGGCTGCACGCATCCCTTACCTGGCCAGCCAGGCCCCCGGGCAGTAGCTGGGGTCCCTCCACCAGCTCCCTGGATGCAGAGGAAAGTGGGTGGTATCTGGAGAGCTTCTCTCCTCTCCACCCTTGGCTATCCTCCCCACTCACACCTCTGTTGGGGAAAGTGCTAATTTAAAAAAAAAATCCGTCCTTTTTATGAATGAGACCGGGACTTCCATAGCTCGTAGGCCCTACCCTTCCTTCTTCCCATTTTTCTCTGGCTTCCTGTTTTGTCAACTCGTCTGTGGTCTCCTATCTGTGGTTCCTGCCTCTCCTTCTCTCATTATCCCAACTCTCTCTTCTTCACTGAGATGGGGTGCTGTGGGCAGACAGGAGCAGAGAGAAATGGAACACTCTGGAGAGAGGTAGGATAAACCACAAAGCTCGGCAGTTGAAGCTTATAAGAACGTAGCATTTCATGTATTGGTTTCTAAATGGGTTGGTGCAGTTTCCCATGGATGACAAAAGAGACTCCAGGTCAACTTTTATTCTGGTTATGCTGTAGTAACTGCATTTGATTCTTTATTGTTTAAATAGTGGCCACTTCCCCTTTGCTGGTATGATTGTTAGACCTCCCATTAGTGTACTTAGTTATTTATTTTTAATTTCACTGGCAATGAGTGAAAGCATTTTCATGGGGAAAAAGCAAAATCAAATAAGATAGGATAGAACAAAAATGCCCCTTGACTACACCCAGAAATCCTAACCCCATCCTAGAGGTAACAAGAGCTTGGTGCATGTCCTTGTACACTTTCATGCACATGCGCATGTGTACATGCAGAAACCTACAGATGTATTTTTGTGATTTAAACATACAATGCTGGCTCCTAGCACTCTGGGAGGCCGAGGCGGGCGGATCATTTGCACTCAGGAGTTCAAGACCAGCCTGAGCAAGAATGAGACCCTGTCTCTACCAAAAATAGAAAGAAATTAATTGGCCAACTAAAAATATATATTAAAAAATTAGCCGAGCATGGTGGCGCATACCTGTAGTCCCAGCTACTTGGGAGGCTGAGGCAGAAGGATTGCTTGAGCCCAGGAGTGTGAGGTTGCTGTGAGCTAGGCTGACGCCACGGCACTCTAGCCTGGGCAGAGTGAGACTCTGTCTCAAAAAAAAAAAAAAAAAAAAAATACAATGCATCCTTACTACTATTATTCTGCAACTTGACCATTTGTTTCTTGAGTAGTTTAAAATGCTCTGGAGATCGTTTTTTGTCCTCATATAGAGCTCCATCTCATTTTCTCTACCTGCTGCGGTGTATTCCACAATCCTCCACCAGTCTGTAAGCACAGGAAAGGTAGAGACATTGTCTCCTTCATTCCTTTGTCCCTTGAACCTCTAGAATTTCCTAGCTCATAGTAATTGCCTTATGACTAAGGTAACAACTACAAATATCCCTTAAATGTTAAATAAACTACTACGGGTAGACCATATGTATTTTTAACCGTTCTCTGCTGATGGACAGTTAGGTTATTTCCCCTTCACCCTCCATGACAAGTAACACTGCAGTCAACATCATCATGCCGGCCTTATTGTGCACATGTGCTTGTGTTTCTTTCTAGCAAAAGTCCTAAGAAGTGGAATTATGGGGCAAAGTTTTCTTTTTTGAGATGTTGATCAATACTGCCAAAATGTCTTCCAAAGGCTGTAGTGTCAGTCTACAATCCCATTAAGAATACCTTTTCTTAGGTGCCTTTTTGATGGTATGTTTCCAGAATAATCATATGTAGCCTTTTTCTGTTTTGATTTCAGGGAAGGAGAAGGAAAAGGTCTAATTAGAATTAGATATAAGGGGAGGTGCAGAAATTCACTCATTCATTCATTTTTCCAATCATTGATTCCAGTCTAGGCCCTGCTTCAATGCTGGGCACATAAAGATAAAGGGCACCTGCTACACACCGTGGAGGATTTCATAGTCTAGACTTAATACTCAAATACTTAATTCCTAAAATGCAATGTCATAAAGAGACATGACAGCTAAAAGCAAGGTATGATCCTAGATTTGATCCTAGACTAGGAAAAACAAGAGCTATAAAGAAAAATATTAGACATTTGATGAAACTGAAATGTGGTCAGTGGATTAGATAATATATTGATGTTAAATTTCCTGATTTGGATGATTGTACTGCGGTTATGTGAGAGAATGTTCTCGTTCTTAAGAAGTACACCTTGAAGTGTTTAGGGGTAAATGGAAACAATTTCTCCAACTGACTATGCAATGGCTCAAAAAATATGCATTTGTATAACTCAGTGCTGGAGGTGGAACTTTCTGCAATGGTTGAAATCTCTGTATCTGTTCTGACAACAGGGCAGCCAATAGCCATGCGTGACTACAAGCACTTGGAATATGGCTACTGTGACTGAGGAATTAAATTATTCATTTTATTAAACTTAAATTGAAATAGCCACATGTGGCTAGTGGCCACCCTATTGGACATAAGAGATATAAACAGATAGAGAGGGAAACAATAATAAACAAATAGGACAAAAATATTTTAAAACATTGGTGAACCTTTGTAAAGGTAGTAGGGAAACTCTTTGGATTATTCTTATAATTATTCTTTAAATTTGAATTATATTTTTTTAAATTACATAATAAATGCAATGTCACAGCAGGGAAATTCAAATTAAAATATCACTGAGACATATTTTATTATAATTAAATTGTAACTTAAAATTATACTATCCAAGGACCAAGGAAAGGGCATGCCCAGATATCAACCCTGTATTTGCATGTATCCTATAGAAACATTTGAGGATGTTCACTGCAGTTTTATTTGTAATCCCAAGAAATTGGAGATGGTCAAAATGTTCTGCAACAAGGGAACGGTTAAATATATTATGCTTTGTTCTTATTCTGGATTAATATAAAGCTCTTCAACAGATTGAGGTAAATCTTTATGCACTGACATGGAAATGTGTCCACAATAGATTGTCGGATGGAAAAAAGAAAAAGCAATTTGCAGAGCAAAATGTTGAGTATGGTTTAGTTGCATTTTGCAATAAAACACTGAAACTGTACACGCACACATATTCACACACTCCCTCGTTCACAAGAGTTAGTAGAAGCATAGGAAAAAGTTTGGAAAAATATACATGAAACGGTTACCAGACCATTCTCCAGAAATTCCTAGAGTCCTGGGCAAAGACCACCCAGCTCCGCCTCCCTGTCCTCAGGCTGGCTGTGGAGGGTCCCTGCTGAGGGGTCTTGCACTGGAACACGCGAGGTGCCTCTGGCCAGCCAAAAACCCCAAACCTGTGCCCATCAGCTTGTTAGCTGTACCTCTCAGCTTTGTGCCACCAAACCTCTGGAAAAAAAAAAAAAAAAAAAAAACGCCTCCTTACCGGCCTGCCGCAGTCTCCAACCCCACTAATGGCCCATGCCCCTCCCCAAAGCCACCGGGCCTTCAGGGCAGGCAGGGTCATTACCGAGTTCCAATGAAGGGAGTGTTTATTATTGTCGGTTTGATGCTGATCCCAAAAGGACCTAATCAACAGGTAATAAGACCTCCTGGGAGCGATTAGAAACCTCAACTTTAACCCTGTTGTGACCGAAGCGGAGAAGCTGGGGCCGTGGGGTTCGAACATAAATAAGCCACGGCACTCCCCTCAAGAGGCGTACAGCATGGGAGAAAAGACTCGACGTGGGAGCTGAGCTGCAGAATGAGCTTGTTCAAAGCACAGAGGGACACAGAGGAGGGAATTAGCCACCTTGTTGGGTGAGTCTCGAAGGCAAATGCACCTGTAAAGTGGGGATCTTTAGTATGCAGATGTGACAACATCTGTCACATTGAGCATGAAAGGCTCACATTTAAACACCCACTTCTGACATGGATCCTGTTTTGTATTTGAAACCGCCTTGGATCCTTTTTCTTTGTTAATAAGGTTGAATATAAAGTCTATAAAACTAAAGAGTGATGAATTAAATACCTGCTTTATGGTATCGCAAGTGACTCACCTGCCAACCAGTTAGATGGAGAGTTAGTCCCATCCATTAGCAAGACTTAATAATGCCTGATAAGATAACAGTGTCCTGACCCATTTCTCTTTACACACACAGTGACCAAGTGTGTTGTTACGTAACTATCACACGAAAACACCCTTGGCACTGGGGCGACTCACCCTACCCGGCCACAACATCATTGTTGTCAATGGATAGCTGAAAAATGTTTCGGTTACTTAAACTTTCCAAGGCAGGGCCGCCGTGACGAATGATGGAGCCTAGGAGACAAAGTCACATCTACACAGGCCAAACTGGCCCCCGTTTTTTTCCGAGTGGCACAGAATTGCAACAGCCTCTCTTGTTATTGTTGTGCAAGATTTTGCATCTTGCGTAAAACTAGCTGCAAATGTCATGGCAGCATGGCGACTGATTTGACCAGGCCCAAGAGCACAATAAAGAGAGTGAAATCGGACAGAATGTAGGAGCCATGTGATTGCTCAGCCTTTTATAGCCTTTGAAGAGCATTTGCCCTTAGAGAAGGAGAGTCTGTACATTTCCAACTTGCTTAATCCTGGGTTCTCATCCTGCTAGCACAAAAGTCCTGGAAACCAAACACTGACACCGTACATAAACCAGTGTGCATTTAGGATCTTCTCAGAGCTGCTAGAGAGCTTTGCCTTTGTTAAATAAAAAGGGAATTTGAGATCCCACACTTTCTTATTTCACGATTTATCTAACAACCTAGCACCTGGCACTGAATGGGAAAGAAAAAGAACAAGACGAGATCCTTGCCCCTAAGGAACTTGCACTCTAATTGAAGGAAAGAGGCAGAAATGATCAGAATGCAAAGAGAAAGGGCAGGTAGTAGCCAAAGCTCAGGGAACCAAGAGAAGCCCCTAACACGCCATGGGGACGAGGGGTCGGGGAAGGTTTCAGAGCAACACTGGAACTGGTTTTGCATGACGTAGTGGACTCCTGGGCTCTGGGGCTGGTGTTCCAGGCAGAGGGCATTGCATGCGCAAATGCACGGAGGTAGGAGAGGGTGGGTCGTTGTGCATGCAGGGGAGTGGCAGAGAGGAAGAGGCAAACGGAGGGCTGGATCCAAAGAAGCCTCCATCACAAAGATCATGACGGCCATGAGAAACATTTTTGACCTACAAAGCCATGGAAGTACGATTTTTTTAAAATTAACAATTAAAAAAAATTGTTAAGAAAATAGTGGGCAAGGATATATTTGCGTAAGAGTTCACGTCATCAAGCACGACGAATGGCTCAGTATGATGGCCTGATAGTTCATAGTCCCATTCCATCTGCAGCATACCCGCACCATCTCCTGCTCTCAGGATGGTCCGGAGATAGACATAAGTGACAGGTCCCTGCCTTCAGGGAGCTGATGGTCAAGTAAGGGACAGATTTGTGTTTGATGACTCAACCGGGTGATGGCGGAAGCAAACATAAAGTGCTCTATGAGCAGGTGGGCGACAGAAGGACGGGGCTGCAGGAGTGACTTGTTCCAAGATTTCCCCAGTAAGGGACAGAGCTGGCATTCTAACCTCAAACCCCAGTGATGGTTGTTGTTGTTTGCATATTTGCATATGCCAGTATGCAAATCTCTTCATTTGCATAGACTTCCATCTTTGCGTATGCAGATAACTTGAAAGGCAGAAATAACAAGGACAGAAAGGCTAGCTAGACTTATGACTGTGAAAGTGGTTTGGAAGGCCAAAAAATCTATATAAACATCACTGCATGTCAGCACTGGGACTGCAGTGAAGAAATTACCCTGTACAGTTCAATTCAAAAATTATTTTTCAAAGCACCAACATTATGCAAAGTCCTGGGCTTGAAAAGCAGAGGTGACTTAAAACAAAGAAACTCACTTCTGGGAGCTTCAAGTCCAGTGAGAAAAATGGGTAAGCAGCTTAGATAGATATATTTCAAAAAATAGGCAGAGGTTGTGTGAGGTAGCTCACACCTGTAATCCTAGCACTCTGGGAGGCTGAGGGAGGAGGATTGCTTGAGGTCAGGAGTTTGAGACCAGCCTGAGCAAGAGCGAGACCCCGTCTCTACTAAAAATAGAAAAAATTAGCCAGGTGTGGTGGTGCACACCTGTAGTCCCAGCTACTTGCGAGGTTGAGGCAGGAGGATCGCTTGAGCCCAGGAGTTTGAGGTTGCTGTGAACTAGGCTGAGGCCACAGCACTCTAGCCCGGGCAACAGAGCAAGACTCTGTCTCAAAAAAAAAAAAAAAAAAAAGTACATATTTCTAGTGTGAAAAAATTCTTAGGGTAACAGAGAGCTTTGGTTAAAGGATTCCAAAACGCCCACCTGCCATGCTACATTCTAGGCCCCCAAAGAGCTAATACCATTTTGCCTGGATTCTTTCTTTCACCTGTCAACACATGGCTGGGGGACTGGTGTCACCTTCAAACTCCCCCCTTTTCTGTGCCTTCCCTTCATTATGCCTACAGGGAAGAACTGGTCTCACGGAATTCCACTCATCATAGCTACACAAAAGAAGAATATCTTATGGACGTAGTAATCACATCCCTCTTGCCAAAAGACAGCGAGCGTCCTCAACTTTATGAGTAATTCTGAGCAGTCAAAAGCCCACCTTAGGAATTCTGATGGGGTAGATTTGGGATGGGGCCCATGCATTTATTTGAACCCCTCGGAATTTCTGATAAGGTGGGCCACGGACCACGATTGAGAAAGCCTTGCTGTAACGGTACAAAGGGGATGGGGAGGGAAGGGAGGGAGGCAGAGGAGTTTGGCGGGACAGGTTGAGAATGAGCACAGCATGAGGAAGCCCAGAAGCCCAGAAGCCCAGAGAAGGGGTATGGTGCCTCCTAAGACTATGGATAAAGAAAACAGAAACAGCAAGGTGCTGGGGACCCATTTAACTCTCAGAATCCTTTCTCAGAGAATCCTGGGAATTGAATTCTAACCTGTAGGCTAGAAAACCAGGAGATGTCCTGACTTAAGTGGGGTGAAGGGCTCTCTTGCACGCTACCGCTTCCTGATATTTCTGAGAGCCAAATTTTGCCAAAGATTGGCAAAGTTCATCAAACTCAGCAAACTTAGGCTGGACCAAAGAGAATAAAGGCTCACCCATCGGCCAGATCAGTGGCTGAATTTTGTTTGTTCAGCTGATAACATTTTTTTGAGTACCTACCATGGGCTATGGACTGTTCTGGAATGTGAGTAGTAGTATGTCAGCATCATCCATCTGCTATCCACCTTTGTTTGTTCTTTTTTGCTCACTGGCCCAACTCTCAGAAATTAGGGAAAGAAATGGACCAAAACTCTATCAGTTTGGCTACTTGCTAACAGTGGCAGCGAGCAGTCTGATGGTGGAGCCCCGGAAGTTGCCAATAGTAAAACCTACCGCTTCTCTCTAAGTGTCCTTCATGTGAATTCCCCTTGTCCCCATCCTCGTGCGTAATGGGCTGATTACTAGGGTAAGATGGGGAACATGTAAATAGCACCCCAAATCCTCAAGACAATGTCCCCAGAAAAGGGAATTCCACTGAGAGGGCCCAGGGAGCCAGATGCAGAAGTTCCACCGGGATAACGCCAAGGCATGGGGGGCACTGATGGCGGACTGGAGGACACGTGACCTGTTCCTGCTTCCTCCCTCCCCTCCCCCATGTCTGTTACGGGCAGGACACGCAAAGCCCATCTCTTAATATTTCCAAATAATACTGTGGTAAGAACCTAGCTGTCTGGTCTGTGACCAAAATAAAAAAAAAAAAAACCCGACAACAAAAATTACTATTCAAAGTAAAGTACTATTTTAGGGTGACATTATTTTTTAAATTCACATTTTTCATTTGTTATAACATGTAGCAGTTCTGTGAACACATAGATAAGAGGATACAATAGATATTTGACAGTGTAGTTCTCAGAATATTTGCATATCCAAGAGATTATTTCAGCAAGTATACTTAGACTGACCCTATTAACCACTCACAATATTTTGTCTTGAATCCAATTCACACTCTATAGACGTGTCCAATTCACATTCCGGCTCTTGCGCTGTTTTCCCTTTTAGACTTTATATTAGGAAATAAATCCCTACCATCACGTTTCATGACAACATCTGCTCTGGCTGACATGATTGAAAGGGAATCTCACGCATCCCGGGTTATTCTGTTTCTTAATTTGTTCTTTAGCATACCTGAGCAGCAGCCTGTTTTATCCAGTCCAGCGTAGGGAAAGGAGGCTACTGGTGCAGAACTCAAAACTGGCACCAGCCTTGGCAGCGCTGGAGGGTGACTGCAAGAAGTCCTTTGAAGCAGCAGTGTTGACAGCATGGCCAGGCAGGAATTCCCAGGCGTGAATGGCTTTGCCGCTTGTGCCCAGACCAGCTCTGCCAAGCTAGCAAGCAGAGCAGCCAAGATAAAGGTAGATCGGAGTGTATCATGTGCAGCAACCTTCGACCAAAAAAAAACGTAATATTGAAAAAAATAAGTAAAATAGGGACTTAGCAGGTAACACCCGCATTCATAGCAACATGGTTCCAACAGCCAAAATGTAGAAACAACCCGAAAAGTCCATCACCGGGTGAATGGACAAACAAAATGTGGTCTGTCCATACAATGGAATATTATTCAGCATAAGAGAGAATGAAGTTCACGTACATGGCCATGACATGGATGAACCTTGAAAACATCATGCTAAGTGAAAGGAGCCAGACACAAAAGGACAGATATTGTAGGATGCCATTTATATACATGAAATGTTCAGAATGGCCAATCCATAGGGACAGAAAGTATAGAAAGTAGATTAGAGGTTTCCAGGGGCTTGGTGGGGTGGGGGTCGGTGAGGGGAGAAGGTGTAGGGACTTATTGCTTAATGGGTACAGATTTTCTGTTTTGAGCGATGACAAATTTTGGAAATAATGGCGATAGTTGCACCACATAGTAAATGTGATTAACACCACTGGTCAGCGGTGGCAGAGCTACCCTAGTCAAACTGTCCCAGAAAGAAATATATCCGTTCTTTTCCTCTTGCCTCGGCTTCCCCCATGGGTGTGGGTGTGTGTCGACAGCACATACTTGTGGCTGTGTTTTAAGATCTCATCTCCTACGTTGGGGGCAAAGTGGGGCCAGTCAGTCGTCTTTGCTGAGTTCCCCTCTGCGCCAACATGCCTGATTCTAGAAGCGAGCTTGCTCCCGGGCATGCTTCTGCCTCGAGGAAGCGTTTTAACAGGATGGCGCACTCTCTGCCTTCTCCTGCCCCGTTTCCCTCCCATCATGAGAACTTCAGCTTGGGTTACTCTGTACCGGGGATGCTGTGTTTTCATTGCTTTAGGAATCATGCAGGGATACCCTAAGAGAACCTGAGGGACGGAGGGAGGTCTCTTGAGCTCACAGGCCATGAAAGACCCGACCGACTGCCCAGCCTCCAGGGCCCGCTCGGTGTCCTAAGAAGAAGAGCCACTTTCTGGAACTGTTCTGGGAGCCCAAAGCCAGCACAGGCAGCAGGGACAGGCAGGCAGGCAGTAAAGAGTTTCCAGATCCCCGGGGGACTGTAATCACATTCCCCAACCAGGTGCTGGGAGGAGGGCGAGTTGCTTCCAACCTCCTTGGCCCGGGGCCAGCCTCCCCAGGCCTCCCTCCACCTTTGGCTCCTTCCCGTCATCTTTCCAACCAGAAGCTTGTTAACTGTTTTCCTGTGCTTTTATTCAGATTTCAAGGCACCCTCTGTGTGTTAAACTTCAAAGAAAGTTTGCTGCCGTAAGTGCAATGCTGGAACAAGTGGAAGCTCCCAACAGCTCTGTTGAAAATGGTTTGTTAAAAATGAAGGGGCCGGGACTCTTTTTATTTCCACCCCCTCCCACCCCCGCACCTTCTTTCACATGAAATTGCATTTGGGGTCTGGATGAAGTTGCCCGGTATCAATCCTGAAATTTTATTTTTTTTGAAAGATGAAAAGCAGGACAGGCCGCACAATATTTAAAACGTAAAATGATTACAAAATGGCACCTGGCCAATGTTTATGAATCATTGAATATGATCATAAAATCATAAAAAATAATCACCAAAAGGTAAATAAATTACCCGGCTTACTGCTTATTTTCACGTAGGGTCTGACACAAAAGCTGCAGCCATGAATGATTTATACCTGTTTTAACAATAATACTCATTTTACTGAAAGATGGCCGGCACTTGGGCCGCTGTGGGCAACATGCCAGTTGTCGAAAGGTTAATGCTTCGGCAGCAATACATTAAATTATGAATAACACTGGTCCCAAAATGGAAGGTTATTAGCTCAGTATGCTTAATTAGCCCAGCTAGAACTTTGCCATCAAGTAGCAGTGCCCATTACTTCAGCGGTAGCTAGGATGGGGGAGGTGGCAACGTGGGATTCTGATGCCAGAGCCGGGGCAGGGAGAGGCTGGAGGGGGCTGGGGCACGTCTTTGATTTTCTTTTCATTCAACATGATCTCGTGAGAAGCATCTCTGAAGCTGGTCCACAGGATTTAGAACTCTCCTGTAGTCGATCCCCATGAAGCCTTCCCAGAAGGAAAGAGCAGAAATGGTCTGGGAAAAGCTTGGTACTGAGTGTTGTGGATGCCCCCGACCTGGTTCCACATCTATTCCTTGCTTCTAAGCCTGAGCCTTACCAAAGTGACATCTGGTGCCAGGCTGGAGAGACCCACGGCACTTATCCAACACAGGCGTTTATTGAACAGCTACTATGTACCCGGCACTTACAGAGGAGGTAACAAGACAAATACATCCTCAGTCTAAGGGAGAGGACAGACAGCCAAGTTCAACAACCGAATGTGCATTCACGGTGTGAGTTATAGTCGTGGGACTGCCGTGAAGAGAAGGTCTAGAAGGCCAATCCCCGGACTGGAGTCGGGGTGGAGGTTCTTAGAAAAGGCTTCCATTTGTTCTGATCTCTAAAGGATGAGTAGGAATTAGCCAGGTGAGTCTCAAATAAAAGACTCTTCCAGGGAGGAAGTACCTAAACCATGCCTGTGTTTTCAGAAAGAATGGTGCTAAGGCTAGAGAAAGGTCAGACACTGCTTAAAAGGAACATTGGAAGAGCGTTTGCCTCCAGGACCTATAAGAAAGCTAGCTTGTGTGTGTGTGTGTGTGTATGTGTGCATGTGTGTGTGTGTATGTGTCTACATTCAACCCCACAACCCTCCCCGCTCCCTCGCTTCTTCCTGGCTTTGTCCTGCCAGGTGCTCCAGCTTTAAACTAGAGGTTTACAGCCCAGAGCAGGGCCGGGACTCAGCCATGCCCTGCCGGCTCCATCCCTGCTCGAGCTGAGCTGTCTGCACCACCGCCCAGCTCTACTTAGTACTATTAGTAGCTTGTTTTTCTAAGCCCTAAAATTCATTTTCTTTTCCCGCCTCGCTTCCAGAAAAATAAATAAAAGTGAACACATCACTCATTTAAGACGAGGAATGGAATTTAGGTTGCGTTTTTCTTTCTATTTTTATGATTAGTTAGAATTTTCCTGGGAACGCCGCCAGGAGGGCATTATGGTGAGATAATGTCCTGTATTTAATCAGTGCTGCAATGGCGAACTGTATTCTGCAGGGAGAGGCCGAGTTAACGCATCCTTCTCTGTCTTGTGTGTTTGCAGGAGACGACCGGTTAGCCCAAGATGAAGGCAGGACCAAGAGGTGGCCGGGCCCTGGGCTCATGGGATGGCCCAGAAGGGCACAGGGTACAGCCGTGACTACATCTCTCCTCGCAGGACCTGTCAGCTGGGAGAGCCCGGGAACCCCAAAAGAGCTGAGTGAAAAGGGCCCCCAAACTGACCAAAGCGATCAGCTGTGGTTCTGCAACCACTGGACTCTGCCAGCATAGTCCCCTGCAGCTTGCAGACGTCTCGTTGGCCTGGGCACACTCTGGCTTTCAGATGTGCACCTTGCCCCTTTGCAACCCAAATACAATGTGCAAGGAGAAGCACAAGGCCTTTAAGTGACCCTGGAAGTCAGCACCAGGTAGGACCAGATCATCTCCTTACCTCTCTGCTTGCGCGTGGTCACTCGAGTTTCCCGAGACCCTCTGCTGGAGGCCGGAGCTGGTGGTTGGCAGCTTGCGGAATTGTTCTTGTTTTCAGGGTTGTTTGATTCGTTGCTGAAGAAGGAAGGGACCTTGGCAGTGGTAAACTAGAGAAGGATATCTCAGATGTCTGAAAGGAAGGAAGAAAACAAGGGCCCAAGGAAAACGGAGAAGGGATTTCACCTGGAGGAAGGGACCACAGAGAACAGACGAACGGATACAGATTGGCCTTTCTCTGCAATTAGCACGGGTGGCCAGGGAAACAGGAGCTTGTGGGGCACACAGCCTTTCAGATTTACTGTTGTCCCTGTTAAACTCACGGCCTGCAAGAGCCGTCTGTTCAGGTAAGGGCAGCAGAGAGAACAGGATGCCCCAAGCAACCCATAAATAGCAGGGTGAAGACAGAGTGTTTATGACTTAGCCTCATGAAGCCCATATACGCGCTCTCCCAGGGTGCAAGAGAGCAGGAGCACGTGTGAGCCGGCCCACGTGTGCGTCCCAGGAGTGGGAGTCTCAGATGCAGGGTTCGCGCTTGGCTTGGTTCTCCGAAGGTGTCTGTGTGATGGAACGTACCGGGATGGCCCATAGCCGGCCCAGCAAACCTCATGTGGAGACAGAGCTCGCTTTTTCTCTTTCTTCTTCCTGTTGGCAGTGAGAATGAGGCCTTTCTCTTCTCGGCCCTTTGCTCTCCCCAAAGTTGTCTCACGAGGTCATTGCCAGCTGACAGGCTTCCTTTCAGTGCAAGGTTTGGATGGAAACAATACTCTGTTTTCTGGGGGGCTGGGGAGGCCCTGGGCCTGGCCAGGCTGCCTAAATTTAAATGGGCTATTGTTTTAGTAGGGCTGATGGTTTTTCAGACAATTGGGTCTATGTGATGGCAAACTTAATCCTTTGATGTGTGTGTGCATATATATATATATAGAGAGAGAGAGAGGGGCAGGGTATGTTGATACCATATATATGGTAGCAGGGCAGCAGAAAGACGGTTTAGAATCTTCATGTTTGGTTTATGTGTCAAGTTCAGCCACTTAGTAGCTGTGTGTTCTTGGACAAAGTTATTAAGTTATTAGCGTCCTTAAATCAGACTAGTCTGTCTATAATATACCTTCTAGTTTATTCTTGGACTCTGTGATTGCAAGGTATCACATCACTGTGTTCAACAATGAGCTTAAAAGCCCTTCCTTTGAATAGCTTATATATCGACAGAGCTGATTTCTAAGAGCAGTTAAGGCTATGTGCTGAATGTTCTCTTGAATACCCTGAATACAGAATTTATCGGTTTGCTAAGGTGAGTGGAAAGTAGAAGGGATCTATGTTGTCAAGTTCTAGCATCTTGAAAAATCCTTGTAGGTATTTCGGCTACCATCATCTTTGTCACCGTTGGAAAATATTTTGAAAATTAAGCAGCACTTTCAAAAAGCTGTCGATTGGGAATTTCTGAAGGAAGACTCAGCTCTGCAAACTCTTTCGTCTGGCGAGGATCATAAAATAGATGAAAGCAATTTTACCAAAACTAAGGTTGATGATTTGGGCTCCTTATGAATAATTATCAAATACCATAATATCAAATCTCAGGGGCCTCAGAGGAAACTGGTAGGATAGCGGCAGGACTCGGCAAAGTTCACGCTCTGGGATGCTAGGAACCCTCTGGCATGGCCAACCTCAGGCTGGCGCTGGCTAGCGCTGCAGAAGTGTCGCCAGCACAGAACTGCGTCTGGCCTTCCAGGAAGGGAAGTCGCTAGCTGGTCCAAGAAAGAGGGATTCCTGGGGTTCCATCAATAAATGAGGTGGGAATCACAGCCCTGTAGCTGCTGCAACTCCTCTGTGGATCTCCATGGAGAGGTCTCTATCAGGCTGACCGGGCAATCTCCTTTTTGGAAAAAGATTGCCTGACACTGCTGTCGGCCTAGTTAGTGGTCTTTATTCTTCTTTAACATCCAGCCCTCCCTCTCTCCTTGCCTCCCTCCTTCCCTTCTACAAACATTTATTGAACATATATTATGTGATGAGCACTGTGCTAGGCACACGGTACTCATATTCTTAAACAAATGGTTCCTGATCTCAAACTACTTTTTGCCCTATAAGAAAGATAATCAAGTAGACAACCACAAACGTAGTTTAAACATAGTCATTACAATGCACCTGAAAAGCATGGATTAGGAAGAGAGTAGTGTGGCCTGGAGGGGGTCTCAGAGGAGAAATTTTGAGTTGATATTGAGGGGGTACAGTGTATTTGGGAATCACAGGTACACATTTTGTGGTGCATCGAGTGTATGATTTGGGGAAGAATTGAGGCTAGAGATGAGATTGGGGACCACTAGCCTCAAAGCAGGTGCAGTGGATTAGGAATATTTCCTCATCTGTATATCCTGCAGATAGTTCCCCAGGCCTGGACACTGGTGGGGGATCTCCAAGTCTTGCCAGTCATCTAAAAAGACTCGATGATCATTATTAAAATGTGTAGGTCAGCCTCCTGGGGCAATATGGTGTCTCAGGCTCTGTGTCTGCAAGGATGAGAGCCCTGCCTGGTACGTTTGTCCTATCAAGGAAGGAATTTTGAATCACAGTATTTCTGTTGTCAGAGACCTGCCCCGATTCATGCCAGTTAGTGCGGGGTCTGTG
Source organism: Lepilemur ruficaudatus (assembly GCA_963574885.1). NCBI lineage: Eukaryota > Metazoa > Chordata > Mammalia > Primates > Lepilemuridae > Lepilemur > Lepilemur ruficaudatus. Next base: position 72,511 of record CAUYRT010055762.1, read on the forward strand.
GACAGTGTGGTCACCATATCCATGGTGTAATCACAGTGAAGTCCCTGATGTGGCTTGCATTAGACCCTTGTCCAGTGATACAGTTGGCTTCATGGTGGCCCAGCTCTCTGCTGGTAAAAGATGCTCGTGGATCAAGGAGAGGCAAGTACATTACCTAAAGGCATAACATCACCTTTGCCTTTGGAAGTGGGTGTACATCTGTGTAGGCTACTGAGATCTTGGCCCAGGACTGTGTTACATTCCAATGTAGAAGCCCCATCGGACCCTAAGACCTTCCAATGAGCTGTGCCCTTCTGCAGTTGGCTCTCTCTGGCTTCATCCCACCCCTGCAGCCTCACTGTGAACACTAAGCAGTGCAGCTGCCCCTTTGGGACCTATGTAGGGCTGGGACTCTCCAAGGACCAGCCAGCATGGCCAGCACTAGTAGGTCAGTGCCTCACAAGACCAGCCTTATTGTGATAAGATGAGCTCCTATTAGTGGTTCTGTCTTCTAATCCTGGTGTCTAATCTCCATGATCTCCTGCCTTGAACATCGGGACTTACCCAAGAATCATTTAACCTTCCTTTGGTCACCTGGATCCATGCCCCACTATTTACTCTGACCTGCCACACCTACCTGGTCCCCCAAAACTTGCCTAAGTGTGGATCCCTAATCTTCATCCTCCCCTACTCCTTCCTCCCTGTTCTTCTCCACACCTAGATTTGATGCTAAGAGAGAATTCATTTAGGTTATTTCTCTTATATTCTAGGCTATATGTAATCATGGACTTGGTAAATACAGAGTTTTTTTCTTGTTGTTTATGTTTTGTTTTGTTTTTGAGACAGGGTCTCACTCTGTCTCCCACACTAGAGTGCAGTGGCATCATCATAGCTCACTGCAGCCTCAGACTCCTGAGCTCAAGTGATCCTCCCACCTTGGCCATCCAAATGGCTGGGACTACAGGTGCGTGCCACCACGCCCGGCTAATTTTTTTATTTTTTTGTAGAGAAGAGGGTCTTGCTATGTTGCCCAGGCTGGTCTTGAACTCCTGGCCTCAAGCTATCCTCCTTCTTCAACCTCCCAAAGTACTGGGGTCATAGGTGTAAGCCACCACACCCAGCCTGAAATCCAGGTTTATGAAATAAAAGAAACGAAACTCTGGCTTGGTTTGTAAACGTTTTTTTGTCCCTTACAATTTAAAATGTTTCCTGACCTTTGAACCACATTAAATCTCATAATGTATTAGGCTTTGGTGACACTACCGTTTACTACTGGAAAAGGCCCAAACTGACATGAACAGAGTAATCTTCACCATGAAAAGAGATGTACAAATGCCACTTGCTCAGGGTCCCATGGGGTTCTCATCTGTCATCCCCCATTTTTAATTAGGGTTATAATCATCTCTCAGGGGGCATCTAGAGGCTTCATTAAATCTAGCAGCTTCCCTATGATTTATAAAACTACTGATATTGAAAATCACTACTTTGGCCATATCCAAAATAATAGCAATTTGGGGAAAATGTATCTGTCATCTAGCGGCTGAAAATGAGTTTCCCTTTCACTCCTATGAGACAAGGACTTTCCTGGAGTCAGCGTGAAAAGCAGCACCCCTTGCTTGGTACATTTGTCCCATGCCCCCCTCACATTCCTGGATCCTCTCAGGCTCCAGTGAAATCTCTAGAAGCTGTCATTCAGGGCCTATTTATGACCAAGAATGTGGCTCCTTGGTGTCTCTTACAAGACCCTCCTGAGTCAGCGCCCTCCATCCGTGGAAGAGGAGGCTGCCTTCTGAGCTGAGCTCACCATTTTGATTTGATTTTTGTAAATGGTTAAAGATAGGGGTCTAGCTTTATTCTTCTGCGTGTGGTCAGCTAGCTTTCCCAGTGCCATTTATTGCAGACACTGTCTTCTCCCCAGTGTCTGATGTCTAAATGTGTAGATTTATTTCTGGGTCCTCCATTCTGTTCCATTGTTCTGTGTGTCTGTTTTTATGCTAGTATCATGCTGTTTTGATTACTGTGGCTTTGTAGTATATTTTGAAGTCAGGTAGTGTGATGCCTCCAGCTTTGTTCTTTTTGCTCAGCATTGCTTTGGCCAATTGGGGTCTTTTGTGGTTCCATACACATTTTAGGATTGTTTTTTCTGTTTCAGTGAAGAATATGTCATTGGTCATTTGACAGCAATTGCATTCAATCTGTAGAGCACTCTGGGTAGTCTAGACAGTTTAACAATATTAATTCTTCCAATCCATTAGCATGGGCTATCTTTCCATCCTTTTGGGTCCATGTCCTCTTTAATTTCTTTCACCAGTGTTTTATTGTTTTCCTTGTAGAGATATTTCACTCCTTTGGTTAAATTTATTCTTAGGTATTTTAAATTGTTTTGCATCTATTGTAAATGGGATTGCTTTCTTGTTTTCTTTTTCAGATTATCTGCTGTTGGCATATATAAATACTACTGATTTTGTATGTTGATTTTATATCCTGCAACTTTACTGAATTCATGTTTATCAGCCCTAACAGTCTTTTTGTGGAGTTTTTAGGTTTTTCTAAATATAACATCAGGTTGTCTTTGAACAAGGATAATTTGACCTCTTCCTTCCTAATTTGGATGCCCTTTATTTCTTTCTCTTGCCTAATTGCTCTGTCTGGGGCTTCCAGTATTATGTTGAATAAGAGTGGTGAAAGTGGGCATCCTTGTCTTGTTCTAGAATTAGACGAAAGGCTTTCATTCATTGATCTTTCTTATTGAAATAATTGCTATCTCAATCATTATCTTGGCATTTTGAGCCAGATAATTCTTTGTTGGTGAAGGGAGTGAGTCCTTGTGCCTTGGAGGAGATTTATCTGCATCCCTGGCCTCTACTCACTACATGTAGCTGGGACTATCACAAGTGTCTCCAGACACTTCCAAATATCCCCGAGGGTGGTGGGGGGCAAAGTCACCCCCAGTTGGGAACCACTGCCCTAAACCTCATGTAGAACAGGTATGTAAACCTAGCGACGTGTGGCTTTTCCAGTGGGGGCAGGTTCTGGAGTATTTGTGGAAACTTCTCTAGCCTATAAGAAACAGGAAAGACATGACCACAAAGAAAGTCACTTGACCGTGGAAACCACAGGACTTTCCACCCTTCATTTACAGTTGTTCACCCTCTCTGTCCTGTATGTCAGAGAATTACTCAGATGTGTTACCAGTTGTGATGTAGACAGAGGCCAGATTTCCTTGTCCAGCCGTGTCATGTCCTATTGATACACTTTGTGCCATCACAAGGGGTCTCATTAGCATTAAGCCCACAAAACACCTTATTTGCATGTTATGCTGACTTATGTTTCTCCACTAAAGCAAGATTTTTTTTTCCTGAAACTCTTTCCTGTGTCTCATTTGGCCATTACCACAGATTCTAGTAAAGTTGTGATGTTTCAGAAACTGTGTCATCATTTCTCAGTGTTCTCATCACACTGCATCTCAGAGACTGCCTTTATTCTAACAAGCTCACTTTCATGAGCAATGACTAAGAGAAACAACTGGGGCCGTGGAGATCTGTCTGGGCACACACGTTCCACCATGCCTACGAAGCACAGTCTTCCAGTATTCACTGAAGAATCTGCTTTCATCTTGTACCAAAAAATGAAAGTGAGTTAGTGGGAAGAAAATGTAAAATTCATTCCTTCATTGAAAGAAAAATTACTGAGTAGGATAGTGTGCTAATTACCGTGAGATGTTTAGAGGCATCTAAGACACAACGACAGAGTTGAAGAGCTATTTATCTAGAAGTAGAATTAAGATGTGTATAAGAACATTTACAATTATAAGTCGGGGGTCTTATTACCTAAGTACTGTAGCCGTTCAGAACAAGGTTGCTTGGAAAGAAGATGGATTCTACACAGGTGTTGAGAACAACTCGGGATGCTTTTTTGCAGACTTTTGTGCACATATAAAAATCACCTGGCATATTGCTTAAAATATGGATTTCCAAGTGCTACCCAAGATTGTCAGATTCAAGGAGCTTGAGGTGGGGCCCAAGAATCTGTATTTATTAAAGTGTCTTAGGTAGCTTGGGCTGCTATAACAAAATATCATAGATTAGGTGGTCTAAACCACAGACATTTATTTCTCACAGTTCTGGAGGCTGGGAAGTCCAAGATCAAAGTACCTGCAGATCTGTTTCTTGGTAAGGGCCCTCTTTTGGAGAGACATAAACATTCACACCATAACATAAAGTTTCCTGGGTCATTCTGAAGTAGGAGCTCCATGGCTTACACTTTGAAAACCACTATTGGCTGGGCATGGTGGCTCACACCTGTAATCCTGGCACTCTGGGAGGCTGAGGTGGGAGGATTGCTTGAGGCTAGGAGTTCAGGACCAGCCTGGGCAAGAGTAAGACCCCATCTCTACACAAAAAATAAAAAAAGAAAAGAAAAGAAAAATCAGCCGAGCATAGTGGTACACACTTGTACTCCCAGCTACTTGGCAGGCTGAGGCACCAGGATTGCTTGAACCCAACCCAGGAGTCTGAGGCTGCAATGAGCTGTGATGATGCTACTGCACTGTAGCCTGGGTAACAGAGCAAGACCCTGTCTCAAAAACAAATAAATAAATAAATAAAATAAAATATAATAAAAACCACTGTCTTAGAGGTTTAAATTAACAGGAGGAGGATTCAACAATTGTAAGGAGCAAAGGGCAATGAAGAGAACAAAAGAGGTGGGCATCTCGGTTTACTGTGGTCAACAGAACAGAGGTGGATAATTTACATTTAATTTGGGGCCACGTCACTTTAAGAAGAGAGTCAGACTGGAAACAGGAAGACAAAGGAGCTTCTAACCAGGTCATGTGAAACACTGTTGAAGAAACAGGACGTTCCTAACTCACAAAGATCAGACAGAAAGGCCGTCTGCATCAGGGGATTAAACTTGCTCTGGGTGGCCTCACAAGAGGACACTAGGACCAGTGGGCAGGAGCCACAGTGGACTCAGTCTAGGCTGAAAATCATGACCACCCTCTCTAATGCAGCCATCCACAGCGTTGAATGTGTTCAAGCCTGGGCTAGACAACGTGTTTAAATGATTCTTTGGGAAGTTGGGTAATGGACAGAAGGGTGGCATGTCTAACGGGTGGTAGAATCAAGCGAAGTCTTGTTATTGTTGCTGCTGTTGTTGAATAGGACAGACTAGAGCCTGTGTTCGTTTCCAGGTAGAAACGGAGTAGAGAAAGATGAGAGAGCATTGGAGGCAGGTGTACCTTGGGAGCGTGAGTAGGGAGAGAGAAAAAAGTGAAGAAACAGGGAATTAGAGAGACCTGAAAAGATTGGGCTCCTGAGACCAGGAGAGATTTGCAGTGGAATCAAAGCAAAATAGGAGGAAGGAGGTAACGATTAAGGATACAGAGACATTTCGTGATAGAAAAGAGGGTGCGTTACAAAGCACCTTAAGGCAGTATGCCAGGCATGTTGATGGAGTTCATCCCAATCACGGTTTCCAGAAACAAGAGGTTGATGTCTTTTGCTCAGGGTTTAGAAAGAGTGGGGTTGGTGGGGGCTGCAGGAGTATGGAACAGGAGTGGCCGAGTATCAGGTTTGGGGACTTCGTCGAGGAGCCAAAAGCCATCTGTGATGGGCTATTGCTTTGCAGGACTTTTGTTTAGGGTACAGTCAACTCACAGTCTTTATATCCCAGAAGTGTTGAACAATGCAGAGGCAGGTGGCTGAGGGTAACGTGGGCTGGGAATTGGCATGGTAGGCCAAAGAAAGGATAAAGGAATTTAAATTTCAGGCTCACAAGGTGGGTAAATACCAAGCTTTGACCTGTCAAGGGCAGTGTGGGTTTTCTGTTCCAGAGCCTTTAAACAAGCATCTATCTTAATTAAGCTTAGAAACCCCAAACTGTAGAATTTCCGGAAGTACCCAAGATACCTGAATGTCATTACAAGGATGTCGTCTTTGCTCCCATCTTGGTCCTCACAGAGTTGGGGCTTTTCTGACTTTGAGGTTATCTCTGTGCAGTGTGTATTCTGGAAATGTTGGGTTTTCACGATGCCCTGAGATTTCGGGAAGTGAGCAGACCCTGTGACCGCTGTAATTTAAGAAGTATAAGTTATAAGGTTTTTCATCCATTTTCTCCCATTTTTCTCATTTAGTGTCCAGTGGATTTTCAATATGTTTATGGAAAATAACGACTTTGACTTGTATGAGATTTACAAGAGTGACGCAATCTGCAAATTCACTGTACGTGTCTTTGGCCTTGAAACCATTCCTATTCAGAACTCTCTTCAGATAATACCTAAATCCATGGGAGAAATCTAGAAATTTCCTTGTAGAGGTCATATACCTTGACCATTTGCTTTCTCACTGTTTTTGCATGATCAACTTTTTTTTTCTTTTTTTGTGCCTATGATTGAGCATTTGTATGCATGATCAACTTTTAAACATTCCTTAGACACTAGTAGAAACACATTTTTTTTTTAAGTAGAGTTTTTACAGAGTAAAGTTGTTTATAAGGGAATCTGTTATTACTGGCTCAAATCATGGGAGAGTCGCTTCAATTTGAGAACTTGGAAAGACCAAAAGAGAGCAGGATTAATGCCTCTAATTTTAAAAAGAAAATGGGAAGTGCATAATGTCCTAATCTGGAAATTTACCTGGGGAAAAAAAATGATTGCCAAATCCCTTCTAGAATAATCTATAGCAAATGCAGAGTTGGGAAGTTAACATCACTTGACAGAACAAGTCCTGTCAAACTGATTTATTTCCTTCCATGAAAGAGTAACAAGATTTTAGTAGATTGAGGGGAAATGATCAATATAATCTATATTTTATTTAGCAAGATGCTTGAACCTGCTCCCTGAAACATCTTGCTCAATAAATTCAGAAAATTTGGGGATTGGTGTTAGATGTCTAGAGGGCCCTTGTCCTGGGGTCTGGATTTAACAGCACATTCTTTCTGAGAGCCCGGACAGAAGGGGAAAGTCGCCTGACCTGCTTTAAGAGGAAGAAATGACGGCAACTTCCCCCCAGAAGACCCTTTGAGTCCTGACGAATATGGATCTGACACGTTTGTCATTCGTGGTTTTGATTATTCGGATGTGCTTGGAAGATCGGTGATGAATATATATTTTTTATAGAAAAAAGTAAATGCTGGCTGCACACAGACCTTCCTTCACCCTGCTCTGCACATCCTTCTGAAAATTCCCCAAGAACTCCCTGACAGGATCGGTTCTCAGGCTTCTCTGTCACCAGAGAAGGGGACGGGGTGGAAAGAAGAGGAAACGATAACTCTGAAAGCAAGCGGGACGTGTGGAAATAAATCTGTCAGACTCCGTAATTCTAAAAGAGAAAGAGGCTTCTGGAAATTCTATTCCAGCTTAGGAAGAGTCGGTGGCGAGGAATGGCGACGATATTACTTTTACGATGATTGCTTGGATTTACATAGCCCCTCTGCTTGGGGGAATCCAAGCACCTTAATAACTGTTACATCATTTTAAACTATTAATCTTCACAACACGCCCCCTGAGGAAGTCTGCGAGGCACTTGCATTCCTCATATTTCAGTAACTTTATGGCTGGAATTAGGGATATTAGGTACCTGTGTATGGACAGAGTTCACCCTTGATAATATATCTTTATGCCACTGCCCCATTTCCCAATACTAACAGATTTAACCCAGAGCCCACTAGTACCTGAAAATAGGATTTTAGATTTGTTTAGGTTCTTCTAGTTTAGGTAGCACTGTCACAATCACTCGCTCTTCATACTCCATCCAGGCAGTGCCAACTAAGTGGTATCAGGACATTACTCATCATTTCCATGGTGGATTAAACACCTGCCAATGTGCCAGGTATTGTGCTAGACTCTTTATATATCTGCTATCTCATTTACTCCTCAAACCACCCTTTGGGGTGTGTACTGTTACCTCTATTTCACAAGGAGAAGACACACTCTGAGGAGTAAGTGACTCGCTGGAGGCCATTTAGCTCTTAGTGGCAGAGCTGGGACTAGAACTCAAGCCTTTGGTGATCTTTCCACACTCTAAGTTTTTGTCTCATTTTTATTTTACTAAGATGAGACCTTGGCTGGGCGTGGTGGCTCACACCTGTAATTCTAGCACTCTGGGAGGCCGAGGTGGAAAGACTGTTTGAGCTCAGGAGTTCGAGACCACCCTGAGCAAGAGCGAGGAGACCCAGTCTCTGCTAAAAATAGAAAGAAATTAGCTGGACAACTAAAAATATATAGAAAAAATTAGCCAGGCATGGTGGCGCATGCCTGTAGTCCCAGCTACTCGGGAGGCTGAGGCAGAAGGATCGCCTGAGCCCAGGAGTTTGAGGTTGCTGTGAGCTAGGCTGATGCCATGACACTCACTCTAGCCCGGGCAGCAGAGTGAGACTCTGTCTCAAAAAAAAAAAGAAGAAGAAGAAGAGACCTTGATTCTTCCAGATAGTTCTTTCTTATATATATTTATTTTCCAATGTGTTTTTAAATTTGCTTATTTGTTTATATTTTTTGTATCACTGCAAGATACATCCATCTCTAGCTT